>CAIGRF010089960.1:0-22475 GCA_903798235.1 Fraxinus ornus
CACGTACTTCTTCTTCCCCGATTGTTCCATTTTTTTGCCGGAATTAGACAATATCAAGGCTTTCCCGGAATTGGAAACCACCAATGACTTGCCGGAGTTCGATCCGGCTAATGACTTTCCGGAAATCGATACTACCAGCGCCGGAACCCTCGGAGATGGAGATGGAGTCGGCGACGGCAATGAGGGCTCAGTTAAGACTCCCATTTCAAGATCCTTCCCGACTATGAGAAACAATATACAAATCAGATAAAGAAAAATTCTAGTTCTATTTCTAATAAAACCTGGAGATAATTATTACCGATTTTAACTTTACCTTCTTCAATGATGGTAGCCATGAGTATGGAACAAGCCAACGAGGTTTTTCTTGTTTTCTATCTAATTAACAAATAATTTTCTTTTCTTTACATGGAGCTGATAATGTTCTTATCCATAATTTTACATATAAATTGAAAGATTTTAAGATTCACCGGAGAGCGGATCGGAGACGGTGGCAGGCGACGGAGGTAGTGTAAAGTTAAGTTAAAAAGAGTTGGTGGACGGAGGGGGAGGGACTGGGCATGGCATGTTATATGCCACGGTGCCTACCATTATATTAAACGACCCTGAAGTTGACATTTTTTGAGTAAGTTTCCATGGGGTCACACTGGACTTTCGATGAAATCACATTTGGATAACCAAATTTTAATTTATCTCAATTTAAACTTCGAATTTCACGTCTCCGTAATATTATGTCCCTGTTTGACAACGATTATTTGAGAAAAATAAAATTTTGAATAGTAATTTTTAAAAGAATGTATGGTTAAAAAGTAAAAAAAAAAAAAAATTGAATTTACGTGTATAATATTTTACTGTATGAATATGTTGTTGTAAATGAGTACGTATAAAAAAAGAGTTTGAAAATAGAGTTT
This sequence comes from Fraxinus ornus, assembly GCA_903798235.1. Lineage (NCBI taxonomy): Eukaryota > Viridiplantae > Streptophyta > Magnoliopsida > Lamiales > Oleaceae > Fraxinus > Fraxinus ornus. Next base: position 909 of record CAIGRF010089960.1, read on the forward strand.
GAAAATAATTATTTTCAAACTGAGGGCTATATCACATATCATTCCCCAAATCGATAGAAGTTTCTCAGTGACAATCATATTATAATTGATATTCCACCTAATCAATTTCAGATAAAAATTGTGTCCCTTTTTATTTTAACATTTTTTGGTGTGGCATTATGGTAACGCTCGTATTTGATAGTTAAGTCAAAGTCAACAATTAATTTTAACCACATATTTTATAGGACCATCAACTTTTCAACCACATATTACATTATTTTTATCAAAATCTAATGAAAATCTGATTTTAATTTTCAGCAAAAAAAGATCTTGTTAGTAAGTCACAATGAATTATGCAACTTTCATCTATTTAGACGATGGATGGTGACCTTTTGAATTCGATAACTCAATTAAAACTATGCCCTTATTTGGGCTCCATTAAAATCAAATTTTGGGGGAAAATGAGTTTTAAAATAATAATTTTTTAGAGAGAACGCGTGGTTAAAAAAAAAAATGTCTTCAATTTACGTGTAATATTATTTATGAGCGAATGTATGATTGAAAAAAAGTTTTGCAAAAATATATTTTTGAAAAATTGGGGGCCAAACATAGGTTAAATTAAGTTCTGAGACCCAAAAGCTTTATGGATAAATCCTCGTGTATAGATGAAATTTTACCAGAAGACTACCAGATCCTCACATGTGTGGGGCCCGCGAGAATAAAAAATGGAAAAAAAAACCCCACCCACCCTCCTATGGTCTGAGTGTCTGGCAGTGTTCTGGTAAAATTTCTTCTGACAATCTAGCATGGTTCAAGCTTTATAAACTAAACAGTTGATTTAAGGTAAACCAAAGTCATGCACTGAGTCAGGAAATTTCTTGGTGCGTCCCTGTCATTGAAGCGTGTCATTTTGGACTGATAATAGTAGGACAAATTTATAAAGAATGTCACGTATGATAGAAAATATTTTTAAATTTAAAAATATTATGATAAAGTGAAAAGAACAAAAGAGAGAAGATAATAGGTTTGTGTGTATTTTATTAAAAATTAAAATCCTAATTTATAAATAATGATTAGAGATGCAATCATAATTGTTGACCTCATTGTAATGGTTGGGTGGATAACAGATGACGGACCCACTAGCTTCCACACAAGCAAATTTTAATATGTTTTGATCGGAGATTTGGACGGAAAAGTATGACGTCTATGGACGTGGGAGATATTTTATGATACGAGACAAAAATGTTCAAGCACGACAATATGATAAAAAATGATTGCATATTTAACAAACAACTCAACCAAAGTGAAAATAATTTAAACTCATGCCAAAAAAATATGAAATAAGCAAAAGAGTAGATAGATTATGGTTTGAAATATTAAAGAGTTGCATTAGATTTAAATGTTACAAGAGTTGCTTATTTATAGAGTTCTGGCCGAAGTGGTAGTCGTTGGATAAGAACCATGTGATTTCATCTCAAGTTTCACATCACTCAGTCTGCTGTGTATTTAATATATTGACAATGAGTTAGCCATCCTACATTCTAGGCGACAACCTGACATTCGTTATTACAAACGTTACATCAATCACTCCTAGAAATTGCTTTTAGATCCTCTAAAAGACAACAAAGGTTGACCAAAGAGAGTTTCGGATTGGACTGAAGGTTTTGGCCAAAGGGAGCTTTGGATTGGAGGTCTTCGGTGTGGAGAGTTTCGGGCTTCTTTGACTTTCTTACTTTGATCAATTCGGGTATTTGTTGACTTGTATCTTCACGTGGACTATGACATGGTCTTCACTTAGAGTCATGGTGGCAAGGAGTAACAATAATAATTTTTAGGACTGCAGGGATTTCACTTGAATTATGCTTCAAGCATGTTAAGTTCTTCAGGGATAACATTAATAGTCATGCTATATGAGTTGATTGTAACTAAATTTCAGATTTCATGCATTATCAAGATAATAAGATACGAACATGTGATTTCATCCACCACAAAATTCACTATATTTGGAGTTGCTCATTACATTTTACAACTTTATTTTTCTTATTTCATTTCCACATAAGTATACATATTTAGATTTTCGGAGTACGAATTCATAAATTTCATGTTTCTATAATAAATTCAAATTTGATAAAATTATGTCTTTTTATTTAGCCAATCGTATCTTCAATCGATACACTTCAAAAAAATTATTTCGGTACTCGATATTCATAATATGAAGCAGTACATTATGTCCAAAAATACTGCCGACAGTCTTTTATTTTCAGTTCTATTTTTCTCGTAACGACTTATTGAAATATCACTTGAATTATGCTTTGAGCATATTAAATCCTCTAGAGATAACATTAATAGTCTGCCATATGAGTTGGTTGTAACTAATTTTCGGGTTTCATGCATTTTTAGGATAATGAGATACGGACATGTGATTTCATCCACCACAAAATTCACTATGTTTAGAGTTGTTCATTACATATTATAACTTTATTTTTGTTATTTTATTTCCACATGAGTATACATATTTAGATTTTCGGATTACAAATCCAGAAACTTCAGATTTTCTATAATAAATTAAAATTTGATAAGATTACGTCCTTTTATTTGGCCAATCACATCTTCGATCGATACACTTCAAAAAATTTATTTCGATATCCTAACTATTCATAATATGAAGTGGTCTATTATATACAAAAATATAGTCGACAATCTTTTATTTTCAATTCTATTTTTCTCGTAATGACATAACTTATTAAAATATCTCAATTTTCATTATTTCAGGTACCTGAATCTCTTCTAAGGTTTTAAAACTTGTTATGTATAAGTACTCATCAAGAGTATATGCCTCCTTAATAGGGCCATCCTTGCTAATTGTTCCATTTTCGTTTGAATTTTTTTTTATTAGAATCGAGTATCATCACGCTTCAAGCATGCCATAAATTTATCAAATATTATATGTTAAAATTATCTTTCCAGAAGTCGATTCGAGTTGAAGAATTTAAAATTGATGTGTGAGATTGTTAACTATTTGGTCAATAATGCATCTAAATTAATTATCTTTCGAACTTCTGGTTCGAATTTTCTATTGCGAGAACTTAGATAATGACTCATTTGTACATTGTTTTCAACTTCTTAATTTCATCCCATAATGCTAAGAGATTCACCAAATCAAATTGACAATCATTTTTACTGTGTCATAAAATATCACCAATCGGAACAAAAGTTCATATTACTCATTTATTCTCATCATTCTTTACTTTCTATCTCAGTTCATTGTGGTGAGTTAATTTGACTTATATTGCACTAACAAAATAATTAAATGAAAAAATAGGCTATGACCATAAGTAAATTATAACAAAGAGAACTATGATGTTGGCATGATGCATAATAGCATTCCCTAAACAAAAAAATTAGAAGTACTTTTTTTTTCAATTAAATTAATAGGAGGCGTTTAATCCATTTATAGATATCTCAACTAACACTAACTAAAATGTTGAGATTTATGATCACTAACATTAACAAGACACACCGTCCTGATTGTATAATATGAAAATTATGCTCATAATTTGAATAGTACTTTCGAAAACTTTAGGTTGCAAACACCATGCAATCATCTAATATCCAAATCAAATCTATTATATACAAATAATATCTATATGGTTAATGTGGAGGATGATGGGGCCCCATACATCACCATTAATTTTAAAAAATATAGGGAATTCAATCTCTATTTTAGCAAGTGATATTTAATGACCAATTGTTGATTAAGAGAACAAATAATATATAGGATTTCATTTGATTGAAAAATCTTCTAATTCTTCATTGAATATCCATTTAAATTTTAAATTCTACATCATTATTGATCTAATGATGGTTCAACTAGTCTTGCTAACCAATATAGTCAAATTGAACTTCTACTTCAATATAAGTTATAATACAATTATTTAATTTCGAAAAATATGATTAAACATTATATAATCATATATCATTAAGTATTCAAATTAATCAATGTCCTCATGACATTGTTACATATTTTCCTTCATGGATAAATATGAATTCAAAATGATACAATTTTTAAAATATGTAATACTTTGAAAGCAGATTGTATTTTATTATTGTTTCTTCAAAAATAATATGTCAATTTTCTTTGGAAATATTGAAAATTATAATTCAAACTCTTTGGGTGGAATCAAATATTGTAATAATAAATTATATGAGGATTTAATTTTCAAGAGTAAAAATATAATTTATGTTAAATTTTACTTAATTATGCTCTTCAGGAGGAAGTAAAATCTAGCTAGAATATCAATAATAATGTTCTATTTCAGGAGTTACAACAAACTATTTATAATAGACAGATCTATGATTAATATTCTTCTAAAATATTAATTATAATGTTGTGTTACTTTAAGAGCATCAATTAAACCATCTAATTGATTATATAATTTAATATATGGTATTTATGCAATCACAAACTAAGTGCCCACCCTATCTAATATACACATAAAATTTGTCAAGATATAAATAAAGGAGAAGAATGCCAGAACAGGGGATATATACATCTATGGCTGAAGAAATAAAAAGGATTAGAAAGATTTCAAGAGTATTCGGCCTTCTACACTTCTATGGCTGAAGAAAATATTGAAGAGCATCCATGGGCTTGTAATATATACATGTTATCAAATTAATTTTGATATATGCGATAGATGATTTTGTTTAAAAAATATTAATTTCTAAATAATTCACGATTTTGAGGGAACCGTGCTGATAACGTGTTATAAAATAAAGAGAACAAAAGAGAGAAGGCAATACATATTTTATTGAAAACCAAAACTATATATTTATAGGGATTAATTATGAATACAATGATAATAATTTTTATGACTGTAGGGGTACAATTGTCATTCAATAATAAAAACTTACAATTTAATACAAACGTTCTCACTTATGTCAATTAAATAGACATTCATCCTCTTTAAAAATTTCAGAAACCTAACATCTTAATATAATTTTTCCATTTTGTCACTCAATTATGTATACCTACATATATTTATATTTGCTTTCTTATTTGTTTTTTTTTTCTTTATTTTAATTTAGGCAAAAATAGATTATTTTAATTTTATAATTATTTTACCTTTTTGTGTAACATTATTTTACATTAATAATATTTTTGTGAATATTGATTTATCATTTAATGGACAAATTATAATTTATTTAATATATTAAAAGAATAAAGATAAAAAATTTTGATGCAACTTTTTTGCATTTTTAATGTTATATGATAAGCTTTATAAAGTATAAACGTAAAGAGTATCAGAAATACAGAATTAGATGAAACGCCATAATTTATTCTTCGAATTAAGTCGTGCAATGAATTTTCTTTAGATATGCAGTAGAGTACATAGGTGTGTCCGTCTGGGTATTATACGAATATAATCCATAAATGTATTTTATGTGTGACTTAATGTGATTTTTTACATTTCTATGATGATGAAGATCGAGTCATTCTCTCAACTTCCAAGAATGTTCAAAACTATCCTACGGCAGGGATGGATGTAAGGGGGCCCGGTCCAGTCCACTGCCCACAAATATTTTTTTTATGTACAAAAAAATTTCATGTGTAATTTTATTTTTTACATATTAGTCTGGCTTGTAGTCCGATTTTGAGTCCGTTCCTGTCCTACGAAATGTATAGATAATAAATGGATGGTTGTGAGTTCTGCGAAACATGTGGATAAAAAGTATGTATGACCAACTTAAATTATAATTAAAGTTACTTAAAACCTTGTTCTCTAAGCACTTGGTGTTATGAACATTTTTATTTAAAGGTGGCTGTTCCTATATCCTATTGGTGATAGTAAGAGAAATGGGAACGGTTATACTTTTGTGGCACATTTTGAACAAATTTTCTGAAAAGATGAATGTCGTACTGTATAATGATCAGTATCATAGGCTAGTTAGCATCATTAAACAATTTGAGTCGTCGACAGAGTTTGAACAACGATGGACGGAGTTGATGGAAACCACAGAGTTAGGTAACAATGAATGGTTGAGCAGTATGTATGAGATACGTAGTCGATGGGTACCGACATACGTCAAACACATGTTTGTTGTAGGCATGGTCAGTAGCCGAGGTCAGTGAGTGGTCACTCGTTCTTGAAGAAATATGTGGACAAAAAAAACTCTTTGACTGATTTCGTTGCCCGATTTAATAGGGCATTATTTCATCAGAGGCACACGGAGTTAGCTGCTAACCATATCGACATAAGTCAAAAGCCAAGGGTGAAATCAACCTTTATGATGGAGAATCAAATGGTGCAGGTATACACAAAAAAGATATTTTTGTTGTTTCAAAAAGAAATAGGACAGAGTAATTTCTACGTGTGCTTGAAGAGATCAAGTTCCGATGAAGCTAAAGTATATGCAATTCAGCGTCTTGTGCTAAATAGAACATTTGATCGACATCGTCAGGTTACTTATTTTCCATCCATTGACTATATCTCATGTAGTTGTCAAATGTTCGAGTTTGAAGGTTATCCATGCCGACACATGATTTACTACATGAAAAAAAAAAAACAAGTGATGTTTTTGCCAAATAAATATATTCTCCATAGGTGGACAAAAAATGCTAAGCAAGCCAGAGTGTTCGATCCAACTACTAGTTCATATGTTGATGATGGTCTTGGTCAATCAATTATGTCCCGACATGGGATATTGTCTCATGTAGCTTCAGATCTAGTTGATGATGCAGTTTTGACAGATGTTCGAAGCACTTTTCTATTGAATGAGTTCCATAGTTTGCGCATACGGCTCAAAGAGATTGATAATAGTGGAGATGTCGGCATGAGCAGAAAGAGAAGCCAAAGTCGAGATGAGACCCAAGCTATTTGTGATCCTAATCCTGTTAGAGCAAAAGGGAGTGGAAAGCGACTAAAGGTGGAAAGGAGAAAGCACTTTCCCAATCCAATAATAGACAATGCGGTGCATGTCACATGAGTGGTCATGACAGAAGAACTTGTCCTATGGTGCAAAATAGGTTAGTCAATGTTAAATGTTTTTTACTCCTTGTTTTCATTAATGTTTCGTCCATTTGTTTCATGCCGGGTAATAATTTTATTTATTAGATTGGACAATACATATCAACCACAATACTCGCAGGATGCGCAATTCCCACCGTATTCATACCATGCATCGGACCCACAGTACCCATACCATGTGTCGGACTCACAGCACTCATACCATACACCGAGGACGGCTATACGATTACAGGCAGTAGCAACTTTGAAGCGGCCCCAGGTTTTTTCTACAATCACCATCAGTTCCCGTGATGTAGTTTTATTGTGTTGTTTATGGTTTAACATGTATGTTTAACTTTAATGTCCTTGTATTATTCGTACCTTACTATGCTTGAACGTGGTTCCAAAATGCATTATCTAACAAAAAAATTTTTGTTTGCCAATTCAAACAATGGATGCAAAATTCACCATAATTCAAGTAAGTTAAATACCAAAATAATACAATAAATATTCAAATATTGCACAAAAATTTGGGGTGGTTGAAAGGAGTAAAAACTCGTGAGAAAAGTAAATGGGGAGGGGGGTGGGGAGTTGAAAAAAGTGGAAAGGAAAAAAACTGCAAAGCAAGGAAATAAAATGAATAAAAAATTATTTTCCTGAATTGGACTCTTTCCCGATTCGGGGAAAAGAGCACCTCTGTGTTCTTTACAGTCTTCATTGCTGCACTCATGACCAAAATCTACTGTGGGAACTCCTGTATATATTACTCATCAAGTGTTGATTAGGAAAGAATATGATGGCAAGGTAAAACCATGATAGATGAAGCTCGTATTTCATTGGGTAATATGTTTCTCCCAGATGCTTTTTTTCCAATTTCTTGAAAATGACATTATTTGTTTTCCTCATTTGAAAAGAGGAAGAATTCAACTCTTTCAACATCAATGAGTACAACTCTAGGGATGTTAGCATTAGGATCTACTGGCTATGGTCGGAGTTCTGCTGTTGGTTTTTGATACTTCATTTTAGAATAATTTAGGTTTCAATCAACATCAAAACACACTAATATTACCTTAAAAATACTTTTGCCCGTGCATTGCAGGGGAAAACAACTTGTATTATTGAATTTTTTATTTGAATAGCAAATAAGAACTTGAACTATTTTTATTTTTCTAGAATTTTTCAAAAAAATTATTTTTTGAAACCATAAATTATTAAAATAAAAATATAAAATTATTAAAATCATAAATTATAAAACTAGTAAAATAGAATTCTGAAAGATAACATTTTAAAGAGCAAAATTTTTCAACATTTTCACTTAAAACGCTCACAAACGTCAAAAATAGGTTTTGAGTTTCAAATTATAAATTTAGCCCTGGTTCCCATTATTTTCAAAATATTTTTTTTTCTTATTTTAAATTGCATATTTTTCAATAAAATAATATTATACAAAAATTCAAAACTTTTTCTCAATTTCTAACTACATATTTTCCATCAAATCACTATTTCAAAATGTAATTCACGTAAAACATTTAAATACTTATTAATAACAATTTTAAAAAAAAAAAGAATTTTAGGAAAATTATATCTAACCAACCACTTGCACCCACCCCGGAACCCATCTTAATCCTCCACTACCCAAGTGCAAACACCACCTCCAGACTTAATGATTTTTATTGATCAACTATTTCGATTTGTCGTAAAAAAATATATGGAATTGTATGACTCATTATAGTCAAGATAGATAAACAAATTTTTTTTTTTCCAAAAAAAAAAAAGTCTTCATACTACTAAATGCTTGGCCTATAATGTCCACATTCATAGGATTATTGGATCGGATCGGATAAATTTTCTTATCGGATCGAATCGAATATAGGCAGATCCGATCCATTTACAGCCCTAACTGGCACCCACCCCGGAACCCATCTTAATCCTCCACTACCCAAGTGCAAACACCACCTCCAGACTTAATGATTTTTATTGATCAACTATTTCGATTTGTCGTAAAAAAAATATATGGAATTGTATGACTCATTATAGTCAAGATAGATAAACAAATTTTTTTTTGTCAAAAAAAAAAAAAAAAGTCTTCATACCACTAAATGATTGGCCTATAATGTCCACATTCATCAATCATAGCTTAATTAATATTATAATAATTACATAAAATAGATCATTTTCTTGCATTTATTGCCACTACTAATTTAATTAAATTACCAACGTTACAAAACAAAAAGCCAATCCGTTATTATCTTTAAGAAAAAAGAAGAAAGTATATTTTGTACTATATCCCGCTGGTGTTTAACAGCGTTTGGGGGCGGATTAGGGTGGGTGAGTATTCTACCTTTGCGTAGTATCAATCCGTAGTGTAAGGCTTCGCACCTAAGCCTCATTGATGGGTGAGCTTGGTTGGGAGGATGGAATTTTTCTAAATTATTTTTTGTCAATATGTATTTAATTGTTTTAAATGAGATTTATTTATTAGTTTTGAAAAGTAATGGGAGTTTCATTGCAATTTTTAAAATTTTTGTTTTGTTATTTTATTTTTATTTATTTAAAGAGAATGACAAATCCATCATTTAATGATAAAAATGGATAGAATTATGACTTTTGTTGCATAATTAAAATATTGTAATTTCAATTTAGATGGCATTAGACGATATACTTATCATTTAATGACACGTCAAGGTGGTAGTTATAATCCTAATGAAACTAAATGACATTACTTTAATTAAAAAGTCACTCGTACAAAATCATAAAGTTTCGTACAAAACTTACAAATTTCTCTTTTAAAAAAAATTAAGCAGAACCGAATCGAACAACTTTTATCAATTAGGCCGAAAGGTAGGGTCCATTCGTCTCACTGAAAGCCCAGCCCATTGAACTCTAAACTCCATTGACTGATGCTGCAAGTCTGTAACAATACCGCAGAACTGCCCGAACTGCATGTATCCCCTCAATTAGGTATTTCTCATCTAATTAATACGTACAAGTGAAGTGATTTTATCTAAAACATTTGATAAATTTTTGGAATTTAAAGTTCTTATGCTTGTGTGTTGTCTGGTTTTTTTACAACAGTTTGATGTAAATTTGTGGGGGAGATTTGTTTTCTTTAGCTTGTATTTTAGAATAATTCGTTGTAAATTTTGGGGATTCTTATTTCTTATGCTTCTGTAATCTGAGTGTTTTATCACAATTTGTTGTAAATTTTGGGGGTTTTATTTCTTGTCCCTGTGTTTCTCGTAAATTTTAGGGATTTTATTTTCTTATGCTTTTGTTTTCTGGGTGGTGTTGAACAATTTTTTTTGTAAATCTTTGTGGATTTTATTTTTCATGCTTGTGACTTCTGGCCGTTTTGGTGGTTGTGAATTTTGTGGATTTTATTTTCTTATGCTTCTGCTTTCTTGGTGTTTGGCGGGGTTTTAGAATTCCGGGGATTTCTGTAGGTTTATCACTTCTTATTGTATTTTCTTTATTGTTTTTGTGAAATGGAATTAGAAATGTTAGATTAATTATGTGTTTATATTTCTTTTTATCCGTAAGAAATTTTAGGGATTTTGTTCATAGTGGTCTAAGGTTTTTATTTATTTATTTATTATTTTTTTATGTTACTCATTTTTGAGTTTCTTTTATATGCTGTATTTGAGGAATTTGACATTTATTTATGTTGATTTTATGTGGCCTCGTTTCTTTTTTTTTTTTTTTTAATTAATTGGCCCTTGTTGTTTATTATGTGTTAGTACTATTTTCATTTTATATTTTGAATAAAAAAATACTAATCATGTAATTTGTTAAAGTTCACAATCAATTGAGAAATGAAAATTACTCATTTGGAGGCAGTAAATTGTTTCCTTATCTTATAATAATATAAATTATGGTTTGATCGTGATGATGAAAAATAATTTCTGATAAGATTACCTGCCTTTCCATGGACATGTCTCTGATGTTGAGTTTTGTTCTCTGAATAGAATTAGATGCAAGGATACATTTGCTTAGGTTTTACGATGTGAAGTTGGATGACAATTAGCTTTAATTAGGGTTCCTTTGGTCATTACTTAATGCTGCTGCTTGAACCACGAATTAAAGGCCTGTATGATAAGATGATGTGACACCATAAGATTGGTACTTGGAGTATTGTAAAATACTCTTTCAGCATAGTTTTTTTATTTTTTATGAACTACTTGACATTGATTCACGTTGATTTCTCTACTTCATGCTTCCTTTAAGGGTGGTTAAAGTAATTACAAGACATAAACTGGTCAACAAAATAATTAAGTCAAAAAATAAGAGCACGTAATATGGGTTGTTTCCTAGCATAATATTATATCATTTATATCGTGAAACTGTATTTCTTTCTCCGGTAAATTGTTTTTAAAGGACTTTGTTTATTTTCTGGAGTCTCAAAAGTCATGGAAACACATGCGGCTAGACAAGCTGTTTATCATTATGATAGGTTAGGGCCCGAGGCATCCTAACAAGCATGTAGATGTGAACCTGGATTCTACTTGACCTAATCAATTTGATCATATGCCTCTGATCATTGTGGCATTTTTGACTTCCCTCTTTCAATTAATGGTCCCTTTAGGCTTTTCTTCAATCATACCTAATAATCCTATTTTCAAGACCAGAGAGAAGTTGAATATGCACAAAAGAGAAAAAGTGAGATGTGTTTGAAATGAAACACATTGAATTCTTAGGTTCTACAATCAGTCTATCAAATATACACTGGTCGGTTTTCAGGAAAAATGAAATTGGTGATTGATACTAGAGTTGAGAGAACATGATGTGATAATACAATTGAATTTGCTTTAGAGCGGAAAGCTAAGGTAGTCAGCTGAGAGAATATAACATTTTTTGCTTTAAGATAATGTCTCTGTCCATAGTAAAAATTGTGATAATCTACTACTAATCAGTTAGATTGATTTTTTTTTACGATAATGCTATATCTTGTAAATTAGTAAATTATTTACAATGCTGTATTATATATTTAAGTTAATTAAAAATAATACTGTTTTGCAAGTTGAATAGGTTATTTTTTAAGTGAACAAAGAATAATTGCCCACAAACACTTTAATGCCATACCATTAACCACTTCAGTTACCAAACTCAGCTGAAAAAGCAGAGAGTTTAGGACTTGGCAGTTAAATGGTTGTGAGAGAACATGCTATTTGCAGTTTTCCATCTGGTAAAACTAGCTTCCCACTCTCGTTTAATGTATATATTCACGGCCACAAGTTACATATGGATATGTAATTGTATATGTATATTTGGAAACTGTTAAGTTACTGCAAATTGATGTGTACAAGTTTTTCCAAACGTTGCAGGCTCTCTTCAATTATTGGAACTTGATGTTGGGCGGGTCCTATGATCTGAGAACAAATAATTTGTGTGTTTGAGTACTTGTTTTCATAAATGGTGCAGTATAGTTCTTTCCGTGCTTGGATCAATCGCTTCCTTGCTTGTATGGGGTATGTACTCAAATTTTAATCTGTTTTTTTAACTATGATTTTTACTTTATGAAGAATTTGGATATTACATTCTTTTTGCAATGAATATACATTGGGTAATGAACAATTGAACATTTAGGGTTTTTTTGAGCTCAATTTTTTGGGGGAATAGATTTCGTAATAGTGATTATTCGGAGAATGTGTGGTTGAAAAGTGGAGAAAAGTTTTGGATTTATGTGTAACATTATTTTGTTGTGAGAATGTGTGGTTAAGAATGAGTTTGGAAAAAAAAAAATGAGTTGTTAAAGAATGGGCTCAAACAGGGGCTAAATTAATTTTATCAAGACTTGTTTTGTATTTATTTGGCATTTTAATAACTAATTTTTTTAGGGTGAAATCTAAGTTATTTATGTTAGAGCACTGAAACTATATTTATACCAAAAATATGCAATGATGTGAAGCTAATTATATTTCGGACTACCAATTGGTGAGAGTAGGAATTAGTCAACAAAATTTGTGTAGTTATAATTTATAAATGAAACGAGATTTGGAATAAAGATTGGCTTTTAAGTAAGGCTGTCAGTGGGTCGGGACGGTTCGGTTCTGCTCGGTTCCAAAATTTTCTGGTATTTAATAAATGGACCCGTCGGGTCCAAATATAATTATGGNATTATTTAATTTCGGTTTTCATTCGATTCTTCAGTTCTTGGTCTAGACCCGAGACCCGACCCATACCCATCGGTTCTCGATTCGGGTATTTAACTTGTGAAGAACCGCTCGATTCGGTTCGGTTCGGTTCGAGTTTGGTTCGGTCCGATTCGGTTCAGGACTTTTGGACACCCCTACTTTTAAGTCATGGCAGGGAGATTAATAAAGCAAGTACCCCCCCCCTTTTTTTCCTAATTCATTGTCTTTTTATGTTCTTATAACACCGATCCAAAATCATTTTCAGTGTGCGAAGTTACGTGCTTAAGTTTTCCAAAACATGTCCTATTCTTGTTTGTGAAACATGATTTGATTGTCTTGCAGAAACATAATGATCCGAAAATACGTACGTATTTTACATGATGAGCGCTGTAGTGGTGGATTGTGTATTAATGGAGTTAAAGAACTATAAAATTGTGTTTAATTGTTGTGATCAAATTTAGATAGTCTATTTTGAACAGAGGTATGAGAAAATTGTAGTTCCGAACGTGACTTGTAAAAAGTTTGTATCACTAAAAGCATATGAGTAAACAGAACGTGTTTTTGGTTGTACTAAAACAAAAATATTTAAAGGACAACCCAAATTTTAACTTCCAACCTCAACTTTAAGAAAGTTTCACACAAGTCAGTCAGGTTTGCATAGCTTTCTGGTGCCATATGATTTTGCTTAACGTTAATCCTGATATCTTGTGAGCACTTATTACCAAACACGTGACGGTAATACAATAAGCGTTTCCAGTGAAAAAGTAGTAGGCTCCCTGAGTAAAGTAAGTACGTACTTGTTAAAATTATTATGAAACTTAAAATGTCAAGTCCTTCTTCCAAACCTTTTCTACCAAGGGTAATTTTATTCATATACTCCGTCCATATTAGGTAATGCACACACTCAATCACTTCAATGCTAATCATTTACTCCCTTGATGGAACGAAACCAACATACCTGTTCCTCTGTCCAAAGGTTCCAATTGAACAATTTCACTTCTGTAATCTATGCATGTGGAAATTGTCAAAAACCATTCCATCCTGTTTCTATAATTGTTTACATTATTTTAAATAGTTGAACTATCTCACGTCAGTAATCTATGCATATATGGAATTTGATAAAGCTATTCCTTCCTGTTTCTATAATTGTTTTCATTATTTTAAATAGTTTCTGGAGTTTTGCACCTTGAGTCCTGCTATGCATGAAGTTTTAATTAAATGCCTTGAAGCTTATGGCTTAAGTGTCATTTTCAGGGCTTAAGTCTCGATTCACTGAGGCTTACGCCTCAATGCGACTAAGGCGTGCATCCATTTGTCTTGCCTTTATGGAATTTTTATGCGCTCAACTCTTTTGGAATAATTTTTATTAGTCTAGAACTTTTTATTTGTTTTTTTTTCCTTGCCTATTATGTGGACGTGGAAGGATATATCACCATTGTAAATAAGAGGATGATGATAAATAACGAGAAGAAACCAACAATGATGAGGAGGATGGCGGGGAAATTAAATATGTAGATTTTCTTTATGATACTATGTGTGGTTGGAGATCTTTAGGTCATTTTCACTTCTATTAATAGATTTTTGTTATGTGATTACAAGCTTAAGAACTTATTATTTATTGATCTATTTTATATTTGTTTTAAAGTTAAGACTTTCAATTTTGTTGATCTGTTTTATGATAGATTGTCCATATAGCTTATGTATTTTTGTATTCTTTTGAAGCGTTTTATTGCTTTGTTGACTCTTAACCCTTCCTCACAGAGATGAAACGGCTCATTAGCCGATTGAGCATTTATAAACTTTGCCTTTTTTTTTCTTTTTTCTAGACGCCGGTGTTTGAAGCTTAGTTCCAAGTCTTTAATGAACCTAACAAAGTGGCGGAAAATGGATTTGTGTAGTAGTAGAAGTTTGAATCTTGTGTCATGTTTCATAAATGGGCTGTCCAATGTTTTTTGCAAGTTGAGAGACTGATGATTTAGGATAAGTTTAGGCAGAGAAACAGGTTAAGATAACTGGTACACAGTGAGGGATCAGTTTCACACTTCACAGTATCATGTTAATACAATAAATATTTTGCCATCCTCAGAACTTTGACACATTCGTGGATGTGTGCTCAGAGGTAAGGCAAGGTGATTTACTGTAACATAGGCTTAATCCTTTTAATTTGAAAACAAAATTTTCAAGCATGGTCTTGAATGTTGTCTTTATGAGAAATTCCTTGTGGCATATTAATGTTGTGCCATTTACATGTTGCAGTCAAGAAACGCTTGTCCTCCTCTTTCCTCTTCCATGCACCTGATAAAAGTAAAAAGAGCAATAGGATTCCTATTTATTGATGATGATTTTTTTACTGTTTTCTGATTCCAATTCCATTTATTATGGAAGTGTCCAAAGAAATTTTCTGAAGTAATCTGTGTATTCATGTGCATATACAGCTTGTGTTGACAATAGTATTTCTTCTAGGAAAGCATTATGTGGAATAACTTAAAGTTAATTGTTTCCCAAAAACATGCTACTTTAATTGATAAGATATTAGTAATGAAGTGTACCTGTTTTGTGGTTTAACTGTATCTTGTTCATGCCAGCATTTTTTGCATGCGTATAAACTTGAATTGTAACAGAGCAGAGGTTGTCTTGGTTGCTGTGCTAAATCCCAACCAATTATTGCGGTGGATGAACCATCAAAAGGATTGAGAATTCAAGGACAAGCGGTGAAGAAACCGGGCATTTCAGAAGATTTTTGGAGCACCAGCACATGTGATATGGACAACAGCCAAGTTCAATCTCAGAGAAGCTTATCCTCAATTAGTTTATCAAATCAGAGCCTCAGTCAGTACAGTGGCACTGGCAGCACTAGCAACTGTTCTGAGTTTGTAAATCATGGCAAGTATATTTAACTTCTTGTTTTTTCTCATGAGACTGATGAGCAAAAGTCTCATCACTGAACAGCTCTTTAATCATCTTAAATATTCCTGTGGTGCATGATGTCCACGTGAACTGATGGTGGGACTTGGGATCATTGCATTTTCACTTAGCTATTTTTTTGACTTTCTGATGCTGTTGCAATTTTTTCGTTTTCCATGATGTAGGTTTTTTGCGCTGGAATCAAACTAGGCTTATGTGGAATGGAAGTACAAAGTCACAGAGCAAAGGAAAAGTTGAGGAGCCTGTTTTGAAGTATGCATTTTGCATTTACTCACGTCTTCAATGAAATATTTAAGTGCTATAAATCACTTTTTATCAAACATACTTTTTATCCATGCATTTTATATGATCCAGTGTCCACATCTACTACCCACTGCTTAAATTATAAATCTGTGGGACCTGTTGCTTAAATTATAATCTTCAAAGATAAGTTGCTTTAGTGTGACCTGATGCATGATCATTTGGTAGTTGCTATACTATGTCTATGTCTATGCTTATGGGATCTTTAAGGGTTAATTCCACAAGTGGTCACTAAACTTTTAGCGAAATCTCATATTGGTCACTTGACTTCATTTTGTTTCAAGTCGTTCACTAAACTTCAAGTTTGTTTTAAGTTGGGTCACACTCCATTTCGGATAGTTTGAGTAACAAGAAATGTGACGTGGCAATCCAGGTTTTTGCTAACTAGACTGCAACTTCAGCTTTTCTCATACTCAAACAAAACAGACATAGACAAAAGGCCAAACTATCACATACAACTAAGTTTAGTGATAACTTGAAACAAAAGTTTAAGTTTAGCAATCAACTTGGAATAAATTAAAGTTAGTGATCAATATGTAATTTTGCTCTAGTTCAACAACCACCAGTGTGTTTAATCAGATCTTTTATCCAGTATTTGACCTTGAACCTATATCACTTTTCTCTTTTTTTGGATTATTTTGTTCTTCAACACCACGGTTCTTTACCTTTCATCGACTAACTAGTACTTTTATTGCAGTTGGAATGCAAGTTATGAAAGCTTACTAGGCACTAGCAAGCGTTTCCCTCAACCAATTCCTCTCTCAGTGAGTCGATTATGCTATTTCCTGCTGCTTTTCATGTATTTCTTCTGTTGTATTTATGTTGAATAGACCCTCGTGATCTTTAAATGGCAACAGGAAATGGTCGAGTTCCTTGTGGATATATGGGAGCAAGAGGGCATGTATGATTGAGTAAACCCGTCTTTGGTGATTTATTCTCTCTTATTGTCCAATTTTTTTTGCTGAGCCTTAAAAAAAGCTTGGATGTACAGTTTCTACTAGGGAAGGGTGTGAAAAGAGAGAAACTTTAGTACAAAGCTATTTATGTCTGAAATGTACTATGCTCATGGTTACTTTGTTTGGCCATCTGTTAATGTCTATTGTCCTTCAACTGCACAATCAGGTTTTTAAATGGATAAACCCACAAGTACTGTGTTTTGTTTGAGTTTGAGGAAATTACATGTAATACTCATTTTAAAATAATAATTTAAATCATACATTCTTACATTTTTCATACTATTATTATTGTATTTTACATAGTAAAAATGGAAAACAATAAACATCTAAATATAAATTGACTTTCTTGACAGCTTCTATTACTCCACCAAACGAGCCCCAATTCCATGTAACCATATTTGATCAAAATCAAAATCCCAAATCCCAGAAAATCACAGATCGCTCCCACAGGTCACTCATATTCATACCTCATTCTACGACATCTATATTTTGTATACCAAATCAATGTTCTTTATCATTGAATGTTGAATTGTTAAAGTGTACATGAGTGCGATCTCTGGAGTTCCAATCCAAGTTCATCTCTGAGTTATCGTGACAGATTTGATCCAAATAAAAGTGATTCGTCTCTGATTAGTTGCACAATTTTCAAATGTATTGCTCCTATAAACTAAAGGAGTTTAATGAAATCAATATTGTTGAAAGTCGACTGAAACATGATTTTGTCCTTGTATATGCTACCAACGAGAGGAGTTCATAAAATAATATTTATTTTGATTTTGTCTGTCAGAGTTGATTATCACTATTATATTTATTAGTTAATTTTCTTGAAATCATGTGAAATCATCAATAAATCAAATGGTAGAAGCATTCATGCCAAAATAATACATAAAATTCATCGTCTTTGCCTCAGGTAAAAACTCGGAAAAATCATAGATATGATAACAGAAAGAAATTGACGAGTTTAGTCGAGCTGTCGACGAAATCTTACAACTGTAGCATGAACAGAGGATCAACATTAGAATATCAGTTATGCTATGATTACCAAAATTATTGTGGTCCAATGTCTCGAGCCCCCTTGCTAAAATCTTCCATATTACGAGCTAAATAAACTCATTTGACTTAATGCTTATGGCTATGCCTCCTGCTGCTGCACTTCTTTCGCCAGCTTCTGTCCTTGGAATCGGATTCTGAATCCGTGTATGAATCAGAGGACTCAGATGAGGAGCTGTACTTCCGTTGTCTCCTCTTCCTTTGCTTCTTCTTTTTGTTCTTCCGTTTTCTCCTCCTCTCTTCCTTCGAATCTGTGGATAAACTGTAACTCGATTCACCTCTCCCCTGAAGAATCATCTAATCCAGTAACTAATACTATCTGACTCAAATACTAAAACCTCACCGTCTGATTCAACTGTAACATGAACCAGCCACAAATGAATTTATTCTAATTGGAATGTAACGAATAGTGAAGTTATTCGATTAACGTCTTCTGCATATACATATGTGATTATACAAACATGTCTGCATATAACACAACATAGCAATGTCAACACAGTCAGTTCATGTTCATCATTCGATTCATTCAGAAAACATATGATAGTCGTTTAATTTTAATTACGCACTGATAAAATAAGGCACAGCAGATTTCAACCGTTGCACATACTGCAGTTATATGTTTTCTGGAGTAGCAGCAGTAATGAGGTATGAAATTCCATTAATCAGCTATGAAAACGATTGAAAGAGTTTGTATGACAGTAGTTTTGATGATATTTTATGGAATGTATAGTATTTTTTAAATTTCGAAATATATTTGGTATTGTATGAAATAGTTTATATTTCTTGTGCAAATTCGAATTTTTCCCTCTTTGTTCCAACTCTTCTTCCTAGTTAATTTCACGTTTAACTCTGTACTTTTGGCTTGGTCATCAATTTCCTTAAATTGTTTAAATTGGTCATGATGTGTTAAGCAGTATTACTAAAAATAATTAAATTTCTTCAATACTAAATTAGAGAAAATGAGGATTTGTGTTTGGTTATCGAGGTCGGTTTGATACGTGTTTCAATTTTGAGTTCATTTTTAATTTTCTATTTTGAGGGTCTGTTTAAAGATTGATAAATACGCGTTTGATTTGAGATTTTTAAAAATTGCTTCATGAAATTTGATTATTTGGTAAAAAATTGACTAATTTTATGTTAATATATTATCAAGTAATATATATATTTTAAAGTTGGTGAGTCTTATTATATTTTTTTCATTAAATATTTTTAAAATTTTTTTATGTAAATAATCATTAAGAGTTGAATTTTTTTTTTTTTGTAGAATTTATTAATATTTTCTTGAATTTTATTTATTTTATTTTATTAGTTAGAATTTTATATTTTTAATTTTCAAAATCTTTACTTCTAAAATTTATTTAATAAAATCTTACTTATATGTTTATTTTCAGCCAATAAATCAAGTGGGCAGTCCATGGATCAATAAATGAGAAATTCGAGCCAGTCCAATTTAAATATTGGGAAAAATTTAGGGCAACTTACAAAAATACCCTTAAAATTAAAGGTCTTTTGAAAAATCATATCAAACATAATTTTGAAGTAAAAGATACTCTGTAAATTAATTGTCACTTTTTTAAATAGATAAAGTGACACAATAAAAAAAAGAAAGAAAAAGTGACACTAACATTGTCACTTTTTAAAGTTTAAGTATCACTTTTTTTATTAAAAAATGATATACAATGTCACTTTTATTTTAAAAAAAAATGATATTTGTCACTCAAAAAAGTGATAAAAATTTAATAAAGAGTGACAACCACTAAAAAATGTGATACAAATTAAAAAAAAAGTGACACAAATTAAAAAAAGTGACACAAATTAAAAAAAGTGACACAATGTCACTTTTTAAAGTTAAGTGTCAACTTTTTTTACTAAAAAACGACATACAATACCACTTTTATTAAAAAAAAAGTGAGATTTGTCATTAAAATTAGTGACGAAGATTTTAAGAAAGTGACTGAAAAAAGTAACTTTTTTAAAAAGCTAACAAATACTCAAAAAAGTGACAAAATTCAAAAAAGTAACAAAATACCAATTGAAGCATTGAAATCAATTCAATAAAGCGACATAATTTTTTTAAAAAAAAAAGTGACAACCACCATTCCTCCTCTTTTTCCGT
This sequence comes from Fraxinus ornus, assembly GCA_903798235.1. Lineage (NCBI taxonomy): Eukaryota > Viridiplantae > Streptophyta > Magnoliopsida > Lamiales > Oleaceae > Fraxinus > Fraxinus ornus. Next base: position 21,373 of record CAIGRF010089960.1, read on the forward strand.
TCACCGTCAAGCATCTTCAAATCAGCACATCGACAAAATACCAATGAAAATGTCGAGCATCTTTAAATCAATTTACCGCCACAATCATCTACCAACTTAACCAACCTATTGACCTCCACTTAATGAAGATCCCAAACGGAGAACAAGCTATAACTTTTATAATATTAAAACACATGTAACTTGTTTTGTTATGCTGCACAAGGACCTGAAACCAGCACTCTCTAGCCAACAAGATGGACCATAGCCATTGGTATGAGCACAGGACTCTGCTACCTTCACGCTTAAGAATATATTGAAAGTGACAAAATTCGAAAAAGTGACAAACTAGGAAAGTAATAAAATTCAAAAAGTAAAAAAAAACTCAAAAAGAGGCAAATAATATTTAACACAATCTAAACAACATTATTTGTATGTCTCGTATAAAATGGCTTCAAATAACTATTACTTAGCTGTTGAGACTCGAATTATACAATTTATTTGAGCTATGTTATAATTTCTCTCTTAAAACCCTCGCCTTCATCATTCCCAAGCAATTACTATCTTCCTTCCCAGTTCAATTTAGCTCAACAATTAAATTTCCTCTTACAATTTGTTGCACACACTTAAAATAATTTGTTGAAGCCACACACACTCTCTCTCTCTCTCTCTATTGTCCCAGCTCCTAAATTCTAAGGTGTAGCTAAATTGCATCGACTGTGAACCTCGTATTTTATGCAGGACTCAATATTTCCACCACCTTCTGAACTATTTTTTTTCTTCAATGAATTCGCATCAATCAATGAAATACAAGAATTAGTTGAAATAGAACATGACGACAAACATGCTTAAAACAGTTTAAACATAAATTTAAGAAAAATCCACTCACGATATAGTTTAAAATAGTCTAAGCATAAATTTCAAGAAAAATCCACATAAGCGCACACACAATGTCGTGATCGAGTTTGGTGGGTTCTAGGAGGAGTAGGCGGTGGATATTTATAATCATACCATTGCTTCTTTCTGGGCACATATCCTATTTCAATTGCCCATGGATCAATAAATGAGAAATTTGAGCCAGTCCAATTTAAATATTGGGAAAAATTTAGAGGAAATTACATGCAACC
>CAIGRF010090024.1:0-20900 GCA_903798235.1 Fraxinus ornus
ACTGTGACCTTTAAGTTTTTGAATCTGTGACCTCGAAATCATCAGAGACTAATTAATTTCAAAATATGTGACCATTGTGTGACCATTAATTTTATAATTGTGACCTAATTAATAAATATTTTTAATTAATTACCTAATACCTGAGTTTTGAATTGTTAAACTATTTACCTGACTTTTGAATTAATGTAAACTATACACCTGAAATATGAATTTTTCCCTTAGTAAAATGGCCACTTTTACGTTTAAGCCCGTCTGATGAGGATTAATATTAAAATTTTAATAATTTTTGATAAAAATTGATAAAATATATAGTTAAAAAGTTATAAATCTCACAAAATATGTGCTTAAAATTAATTGTTGATTTTAACCTAAATTAAAATCTTGATTTTAATTCATACCAAATATGGTGTCAATGTGGCTCGCCAACTCGGGCTCCGGTGCTGTTCGTCACTCGCCATTTTCGGTCCTTGACAAGCCAAGCCAAGTTTTTTTATTTAAAAAAAAAGAAAGTTAAAAAAATAATAATAATTCGCAGCTGTGAATATCAAAAAAGAAAGAAAAAAAAAATCGATCCCGAACCAAAAGTTCGTGTCAAGCCTAAATTTTTTGGCCGAGCAACTAGGGTGAAAAAAAAAATCCGAACCATTTTTACTCGAATCGAACCCGAACTTCGAGTTCGGCTCGTTGACACCCTGGGCTAATATAAATTATACTCTCTTTTTTGATTAAAAAAAAATGGTATTGATGGGTACAACATTTCTTAAGAAACTTTCAAGAAAATATTCTCAATTTCAAAATAACGGTGGCTAGTCCATTAGATTAGACAGTTCTAACTATCTCAAAAGACAATCATAATTATCTTGGAAGATGACAATTGAACTTACGAAAATAGTTCCAAATTGTCATTACCAGACAGCTGTGGCAATGAAGTCACAGTCACTTTGTCTAATGAAACTAAGACCATGTTTGATCCATATTAAAATTTTTATTTTCATTATTCTACTCATTTTTAACAACACATTCTTCACTAAAATAATATTTTCCATCACATCAATAATTTTTCCTTCTTTTTTAACTATAGATTCTCCATCAATCTACTATTTCAAAATACATTTTTCCAAAATAATGTAACTCAAACACTGTAAAATGCATATTTAAACATTGGATAATGTGCCATAAAACAATGTGTCATTGCCTCCACTAACACATAAATCGATAATTACTTAGATTCTATATGAACATTGCTCGCCCAAAAAGATGGAAGGATTAGAATAACAATTTCGAGCTCAACATTCACAATCTTAAATTTTAAGTAACATCATCGGCAACGTTGTATGATTCCTAGCCTTGCTTGGTGTACAGGGCCCTATATACAGGAGCGCCGAGCTGGCGCCTGTAGAAGGGGCCTTTTTCATGATTCCTACTAATCTCCTTTTTCAAGGAGATTCATTTATGGATGAGTGATGACTATCTATTGTCAAAAGTCTACAACTTAACGAAGAAAATAATATACAATGCTGCATTAAAAAGGAAGTAACATGTCTTTATTGTAATCGTTACATTCTATTTTTTATATTTCTCAATGGTACTTAGTCGTTTGATGAAATAATTATTAATACATAATTTTATGAATCAAAGATCAATATTATCCACAGAATGCGGCAAAAAAGCAAGTAGTCCTCAAAATTCAAGACCGTTATGAGCACAAAAAATACTATGCAGCCCAATTGGTGCAATAAATTTAATTATTGAACCACGTAGACAGGTGCTAAAACGCCAATTGTGCTGATAGCATAACTCTACGAGAACAAATTTTCAATGAAGGCAAATGCTTCAATTGGTTCAAAAAGAACATCATGTGCAAGATTTGTTGTCTAAAAGTATGAAAGCGAAAAGAAAAAAGTACTAGGCTACTCCATATTTTCATATACCAAAGGGTAGTACAATTTGATGAAGCATGTGAATCCCCACAAATTTTCTTATCGGTTTATCCCACTCTCATGCCGTTTCAAATTTAGCTTTTTGAGTGTTTAAAAACATTAGTGATGTCAAAACGGAGTTCACAAGGGACAGTGAGAATTTTTTTCAGTTGATCCACCGGCATAATTTTTAAGGACGGACAACGAGAAGCTAAGTAATTATCATATTTTGTTGCATCAGATGGTCCAGAATAAAAAACAAGAAGCATCATGTTTCACTCCATTCACAAAAAAAAAAAAAAAACCAAAAAAGGCTTACTGTAGATATACTTGGTAATGAAAGTTGCAGCTGATCAAAGTTCGCTAGAGTAAAGGCACTCGTCTACAAGTTGACGAAGATTTGGGTTTTCCAAGGCCGCAGCAACTCTTTCTTTGTCATTTAACTGCTTATTAACTGCAGCAAAGACAAAAGGAAATCTTCAGAATTAACTTGGAGTAGAGTAGGCAGCAGAATAAATGAGGCTCCATAATGTTATGCAACTAAGACAGAAACCGTGTTTAGAAAGCTAAGCATTCAAAAAGCACATTTGCAAACTTGTGAGTTGAAAATAAATGTGAACATTAAAGAAAGACAAAAAGAAAAATAATGTCGACCATCCACCTGAGTTTGCTACCACTCTATGTTCCCAGCAGATTACAGTAAATTGAATTTTAACAGAACCAACATGACACCAATATCAGAAGGTACCCTCCTGTGACACAACTAAACAACACTACAAGCATTCATCCTCAAATATTAAATTCATGTCCACTTATGCCAACATCAAGAACGCATACCAAGAGTCACTTGAGCAACCCCATAACCATCATTATTAATAATTAATAAAGATGAAGTTCCTTATGGTTCCAAAGTTCTCTCCTGTTTTAGTTTCCAACAATGTTCATCAAATTGAAATTCTTTATCTTAGTGTTTGCCCATGAATAACATCATAATTCCAATCAAAGTTCCTGAAACATCCAAAGTTCTCTCGTACTTCCACCTCCAAAACACTAAGCTCAAAAGTAACTCATTACATATAGATGGGACCCTTAAAACCTCTGTTCATCTGTCAAAACATTGTCTCACGCCCATATTAGTGCTGCCAGCACCTGCACAACACCATCATCAAGCACCAATTGAAGCCTTTCTTCAAGAGTAGTTAGCACACATGACAACTCACCAGGCATGATGTGGGCAAGGTTAAGTAGCTGATAGTTCCCTGGTAATTGAACAGTAAGAGACAACAACAGAAGTACTCAACCCCAAGAGACATGCACCCATGTGCAGTAATGTACACAAGTGCTCATACAAGCAACAAAACACAAATTTGTCTGTGTATGTATGTACATACGCATAAAAAAGTATGCATATCAAGGTTTCTCTTACACAATATAGGAATTGGTTAATCATTGAGTACATGTTTAAGTAACAGCTTAAACAATTTTATTTAGTGGCTTGATATCAGTTGTTTGGTTGTCTTAAAGTCAAGGGAGGTTTTCATTACATTTTAGAATGAATCCTGTGGAGTGGAATTGAGCATAAAAATCAAGAAGGGTTACTAGAATCCAATTAAGTGTGCCATAATATGTAGGGAGCCGCTATTTCATCCACCATTTTTACATATCCATAAATTTTAACCAAATACAAATTATTTATAATAAAAGAAAAACATGTATAACGTTATCAAACCTCTGAAAACAATCAAGGCTAATATATTATGCTATTTTACAACATATTACGTTACTTATCTCTAGAAACAATTAAGGCTAAAGCTAATGGTGGCACAACAGTTTGAGTAAATTTCATTACCTTCAGTGTAAAGCTAATGGTGGCAGAACAGTTAGATATATAAGAATGATGAATGAAAATAGCGGCTCCTTATATATGTTTTACGAGTCTCTGCATTACTGTATTTATTATCTATCTTCTCTCTCTTTATTGGTTGAGATTAATTATCCCATAAAAATATAGTCCCAATGCAAACTACTAGGAGTCCATTCATCTCATCCTTGTAAAACTCATAAATTACTTGCATAGGGTCAGATAGATCCTATATATTATGCGCTTGGCTTCTCAATACTTCAGTATTTATCAATAAACCTATCAATCATCAAAACTAAAAGTAGGAGCATCACTAGTAATATAGATGAATTAAACCTGAGTCTTCATCTGCATGAGAGCCGGGAGCCACTTTTATATCTACCTGAACATCATATGTGAACTTGTTAATTTAGATAGATACAATACCAAATTAGGGAAACTCCAAGTATATATTAAACTAAACATGCAAATGCAAAATTATATGTTCATACATGTTTCAAGCATTTAATCAATATGCTCATCTGGTAATTCACCTATACATCAAAATCATTTTGCCTTGTGATAAGGGTTTATGTTTTCTTTGACACAGTTATGTTTAGGGGATAAAAAGAGAGAGGTGAACAGAAGAAGAAGATAGCCAAAAAGAAAGGTGAACATCTTTCAGCTCCGCAAGCCAAAATGGTCGGACTAGTTGTACTTCCATTCTTTTCAATGTTTACAAGAAAAAAATAATATTCGAATTCAAACATTTGTACTTGTTTACAGTTAACGGACAAAAGGAAGAATGGTAGATAAATGATTCTTTTTCTTTGATTAATTATCTTTAGAGGTTACCGTCTCTGTTCAAATCTTCTCAAATTTGAATCCATTCTGGGCCATAATTGTAAGGGTGTCATTCATAAACTTATTGCTTTCTTGATCTTTTTTTGCAACTGGTAAATGGGATAGTGTTACTGCTGATATTTGAAGTTCAACTATTTTGCTCCCTAGCTTGACATTGTACTTCCAAATATTTCAACATAACTGAAAATGGTTTATATCTTCTGTAACAAGATAGCTTCTCAAAAGTCAAAATAATGCAAGCCCAATCCACAAACAACGAAAAAAATTAAAGAATACATAAACAACTTAGATATTGATTCATATAATTTTCTATTTAAAGTAAAAGCAATGAAATGAAATGGATGATCATTGTATCAAAATAAAAATATAAACTTTTCGTTGATCGTTTGTGAGCTCATTCGATGGAACTTAAACCTCCTAAAACATCAACGAAAGGTCTGTTTTTTTCATTTTTGAAATGACGCACACCAACTTTATTACTTTTTCGCTCTTATATAGAGAAAATATATGAACCACTATTCCTAAAACGTATGCACGCGTACCCATTTTTTAGAAAATACTCATATAGCTAGTCTGCCCACTGTTGACTTATTCGGCTAAGATAAATTACAAAAGTTAAAATATATGGTATACTAATTAAAAATGGATCATAAAGTTACACCACACTTTCAACCCAACATCCACATAGATCAAAATTATCAGTATTTACTTGGCAGTAGCCCTTCCCTCGTTATCGGCTTCATTCTATCATCCATATCAACATGATAGTATTATGTGCAAACATAATAAAACCCATATTATTTCTAACCTACAAGTTGCACCATTTCATGTTTGAATGAATGACGTGGTCATTTGGCACAATGCTTTGTTGATTTGGAGATTGGCAATGGATTTCAAAGACTCTCCATGTGTGGCTCTGATATCAAATGATAGGAGATGTTTTTATTGGTAGCTTAAAGAATTAGAATGAAGAAGAAAAGAAAAATAATAGATTTATTTGACGGATCCTAAACCTCCCAAAATATATATCACAAATAAATAAATAAATAAAATTGTATTTTCAATATGAAATAATGTATACCTGTTTCATTAGTTCTATTTAGTTACCTAGATAAAAAAATGAACCACTATTCCTAAAATGTAGGCCACAATCAATAAAGCACCCATTTTGCTAGGTATACTCGTACAATGAGCAAAACTAACCTAACCATCATTATGGACTTATTCAACTAAGATAAATTACAAAAGCTAAAACAACTGACCTACTAATTAAATTTTAAAAAGAGAGAGAGAGATAGGAATTGTAATGACCTTACCTCTTTGCTCAAACCGTTAACTTATGTATTGTCCTCTTTAGGAGAGTATGAGCTTAATTATATCCATCAAAGATTTCTATTTCATACCTCAAAATTCAAACCTAAGACATCTACCTTATAAGAGACTTAAATTAAATTCGTGAGGAGTGAGATAGACTCAGACTCTCTCAAAGCAGACATACGAAAATTAACAACTTGAAACTTGAACATAGAGATCGTATCGTTATTAAAAAAAAAGTGTATTTTTTTGTAACTAATCGAGTCTTTGTATCTAAGCCATTAACTCATTACATTTTGGAAGAGGATGTACCCATCTTACCTAACAGATTTATGTCGCATCCTCTAGAATTCGAATTCATGACGCCTTATGAAATATATAAGTTGAATCCTTGTAACTATTGGGTAAAAAGAAATGCAGATATACAGGAAATTCATACAGAGAACAACCTAGTAGACATGTTAATAAAACAAATCAGTACCGACAGGTGTAGGAAAGATAACAAAATTACAACAAAAGTAACTTTAAGTGAGAGAAATGTTGATAATAAAGTTAAAGCCATGCATTAAATATTATGTGGCTAGCATTTAATGCTAATGGAAAAACTTACATACATTATATGCTAGGTGGCTAACATTTAATGTTGAGTGAAAAGTCTACAGAAATGATGAAATTTTCCACTTCTTTCATAATGTAAAATGCAACCAACTTTTTACTATTTATTTTGAAAGTATGGTGCTGTAACTAATAAGGTAGGTGGCATAATTTCATTAAAATTTCATGTAAACTTTTCCTTCAGCATTAAATGCTATGCATGCAAGTTTTCCTTTAACATTAAATGTTAGCCACCTAACATTTAATGCATGTAGATCAACAAAAATGACTTTGATTTTGTGGCGTTAACTTTATTGCCAACATTTCTCCCACTTAAAATCACTTTTGTTATAATCCTTCTATTCTTCCTATATTTTCCATTTTCATGCTAATTACGTGGATAGAAGATGGATACCATGTAAAATTGTTGATATTGATTTACTTTGTTAACATATATGCTAAGTTGTCCTAAATATAAATTTTATGTATAATTACACTTCCTTTTGCCCAATTGGAATCAAGGTTCAGCTTAAATCTCTCATAAGATAAAAGGTCTTAGGTTGAATTATAGGAGCGCGACAGAAATCCGTGAGGGGTACATTGGACAAAAACTATCCCAAAGCGGACCATTCGTAATAAGTTAACGACTTGAGTACAGAAACTCGAATCGTTAAAAACTTGTCTAATTGATAGTTTGTTTTAGCTCAAGTCTTTCACAAGGTAGATGTCTTGCGTTCGAATACTAAGGGAAGCAACAAAAATTCATACGATGTAAGATGGATAGATGCTCTCTCAAATAGACAATAATAAGAATTAATGGTTTGGATATAAAGACTGTAGTCATTACAATAACACTACCTCAGGATTCTATCTTCCATCACGGAAGTCGCTAGTCAACAAAATTTTAGCCGTCTTACAACATATCTTTCTAAATAACAAGAACCACTATTTTAGTTATTCAACGGGAGAAATAGAAGAAGATTGACTGCTTTTAGACAGCACCGACAAGAGAAATACGAAAGCTCTTCTACATGGCATTAATATATATTATACTTATCAATTCAGTACCAAAATAAAAATTGCACCTTATCTCCAAGGTTATTTTCCTCAAAAGTTTCTAGGTAAAATGCGGGACGTATAAACTAAAATGAATTGCCAAATCCCGCTCAAGTTCGGTTCGTTGATAATAGCAAATTTTTTATATGCAATAAAACCCCATGCTATATTAAAGTTGGACAGTCTAAACTTAACCTTAAAATGCGGATGAAAACAATCCTTCAACTTCTCTCTTAGGCACAGTCCAATTACAGTCGCCATGCTGCAATGCTGGATTGTTGGAGTAAAAGTTATCCTATAAATCAATAGAAATTCAGTAATTAAAAAATACTTCTAATCATTCCTAATTAGAATTGAAGTGTGAAATTAAGTTACAAATAATATCCTATTAATTGAGCTAACACTAATTATCTCAGCTACTCAATCTATTGAAATTAGTTAGTTAAAAATTCTACAAAACAATAATCTAAGTATAAAAAGCTTGGACCAGTCTTATTTAACAAAGGTTGATCTTTTAAGATGTAATATCAATCCGAGCTCTAGCAATTCATCTGTTTAAACCTCGGAAAAAGAAAATCCAGGATTGGTCCTCTCAGATGATCCACCACCCAGCAGCACGGTAAAATTATCACCTTTCTTAATTATAAAAACAATAAGCAGGAATTAGACTCCTACTAACAAGGTTGAACTTTTACCAAGGAAACCAAGACTTAATCGGTTCATGTCAGGTTCATATTAATTCAATAAGAATAATAAAGTTAGGATTTCCTTACTCATTTAATACCTATGAAAAAAAAAACTAAAAAATTGTCCAAATTCCATGAATTAATACTCACAGAATGCGGCCGAGTTTCTCATCAACAGTAATGGACTCCTCAGAAAGCACACTGAGCTGTTCAAGCGAATACGGGTGCTCTGGATCTCTTATATCCCTCACATATTGTATCAATTTTAAGTTAAAATCACAAAATCAATTAAATCCCAATAAATCCACCAAGTTTTAATAATCAGAGTCAGCATTCACAGAAACAACTTGAAAACCTAAAAACTAGTCCAAATTCAATTCAGGTCACATACAATAGAATAAACGTGTGATTCTTGATCTTAAGAAGAAGAAATTCAAACAGAACGCCGAAAGTAAATAAAAAATGCAAAAGAAAAAGGATATCATAGATTTCCAGAGGATCAATGGCGTCGTCATCATGTGGTTCTTCAGTGCGGGCGACCCTTTCCTTCTTAGCGTGGACCACCGGATTCGCGTTGATTAACCCCAGAGTCATTTCCACTTCTCCACTCCTCTCTGTAGTCTATGGCCCTGATTTTTATCCTAGTTCACTAACTTGAACTGCCATGTTTGCCCAAGCTTCAAAAGTTTACTCAATTACTTATAACTTATAAGTGACTTTTGAAGTAAATAATTTTTTATATTCCAAATAAAATAAAGTAACTTTTTTTAAACTAAGCCCCCATTTGGCCCCCATTTTTTTCCATTACATTATATTAATTTTTTTCTCTTCATTTCAACCACACATTCATCAAATAAAATAATATTATACACAAATCTAAAACTTTTCATTACTTTTCTACCACACATTCTCACATCAATCACTATTCCAAAAATTTTCAACACTCCAAATTTTTTCAATTTCTAAACGGCTGAGCTTTTTCCTTCATCTCTTTCGTCTTTCCTAGGTACGCTTTAATAGGTTTTTTTTTTCCCTTTTTCTAAAATTCTTTTATTTGACTTTTGCTTATTATTATTATTATTATTACTAAAAATCATTGGACTTTAGTTTCAGTTTTTTAAAAGGTTTTATTTGTACAAAAATTAAAAATGACTTTATCTAAATAGTTAAATAAAATTTACGCTATGCTGCTATCTATATTATGTTATGATTTTAAGACTCATTATTTTGTTGTAAATTCCAAAAGTATTTATGAAATTTCTATAAATCTATCAAGTAGGATTTGTCTAATTGAAAATTGAAACTATGAAAAAAATTCTAATTTTAACATTTCGAAAACTTAAAAAATTATATAATTGACTAATTGTAGAAATTATTAAGTACATATAGTCTTTTGTAATTTTAGATGTTTGATATGTATTATTTTAATTATTAAATGATTTTTAAAATGAGTAAAAATCTAAAATAATATTAAAAATAAGAAAACGTTTTTTTTACGTCTAAGCCTCGCCTGCTCGCTTAAGCTTGTAAAGTTTGAAGTTTCGCCTCCAAGACTAGCCACGATTTACGCATGTTAGAACACTAGATGAAGTGTATGATACTATATTTTCAAAGGAGAAAATGAAGCATCTTTGTTAGATCTGAGGCTTAAGGAAGAGACCTTGCTATTCATGATGGTTATGAGAGAGGCAGTTCAAAATCTGATTGTAGTAATAAAGTTTGTAACCACTGTAAGAAGAAGTGGCACTTTAAGAAGGATTGGTATAAGTTGCACAATAGAGATAAATTAGTTGCTATAAATCAAAAGAAAAACAATCAGAATTTTCGGGTAATGCCAGCATTGTAGAAGATTGCTACAGTGATGAAGAACTCATGCTTGTTTTTTCCGGAGACTCCAAATCGACGTGGATTTGATTATTGATACAACTTTCACTTTTCATATGCATCTTAACCACAATTCATTTTCAACATATGAAACTATTTCAAAGGGTATTATGGTAATGTGTAATAACGCACATTGTAAAATAACTGGTATTGGAAGAGTCAGAATTATGATGTTTGACGGAAATGTTAGGACACTTTATGAATTGAGACATGTTCCAAATTTGAAAAGATATCTTATCTCCTTAAGTACTCTTGATTTAAAAGGGTACAAGTACATTGGTGAATGTGGAGTTCTGAAGGTTAGTAAAGGTGCTCATGTTGTGTTGAAAGGACATAAAAGATCCTAGTTGTATGTCTTGTAGGGTTCTACAGTACCAATCAGCACAAGTTAAACACTCAGATAGAGTTTGTGTTTAGTACAATATCACAGGAGTTTGGTTTAGAGTCTACTTCAAATAATACATCTCAGTCGAGTTCTGAAGTTAAGGATAATGTTGCTTTGCCGCCACTGCCAATGGTACCTCAGTATTCAGTTGCTAGAGACAGACCTAGGAGAGATATTAGGCCTCCACAAAGGTACGATAAAACTGATTTAGTTGCTTATACTTTAAATGTGGTCGAATGTATTAAGTCTAGCAAAGAACCCTCTACAAAAGGAGATAGTTGTATTGATTCTATTACATGGTATGTTTCTGCCCTACTTGGTAATCATTGTCGAATTACTTGTTATTTTGTTGCTCGTGGTGATAATTCGAGCAACTTTGATACCTGAGATAATTCTAATGAGCAATGCTTGGATTCAATTGATATTGAATTGATGAGTTTGCCTTAGTTGGGTTTTGTGGAAGAGGTTGTTGAATTTCTATGTTGGAGAGCCTAGTATTATTCCTTGGAGTGGAACTCGTCTCTAGGTGGAGAATTCTCGAACTTTCATTCGTTATATTGAAATTTGTGTCAAGATGGAGATTTGTTAATATGTGACAAATTCAGTTAGTATTGTTATTGTTTGGTTGAAAAATGAGTTAAAGATGGGGAGCACAAGCGCTCCATTTGGATGCCTAGGGTGTCAAAATCGAATTTGGAACAGTGATTTAGCATTTGAGTGCCAAACAAGGTGTTGGTCCATTGTTTACCTAGCGCGAAAAAGGGTGTTTGAGTGCTGCCCACCGCAAGCTTTGGCGCCCGAGCTCCAATGATATCCGGGGAAAATTTGCTTCCTTTTTTTATGCGATTTTTTGATATTTTTCATCTAAAATTTGGGTCCTATATATAGTCCACATGATTTTGGCTTTGTATAACGTTAGAATATAATTTGGAACACAAATCATTGTGAAATAATGAGATAGGACCCAATTAACACCTAGAGGGGATGAAAAAGTATTTATGTGGAATTTAAATTCACCAATTAATGATTGCAACAAGTCACATTTATTAATTAATTCAGATGAATTCACATGCACAACATCCTATGTTGAATTACCGCATTCAATAGATACTTGAAAAATAAATAACAACAGAAAATTGATAACGGAGAAAATTCGTAACGGGTAAAAACTTCGAGCCCACACTAGTAACAATTAGGGTTGGACATGGTCCGGTTCAGAACTGAATCGACCCAAAATTTTTAGATATTTAATAAATGGTACCGTCGGATCCAAATATAATTGCAGAACTGTTCAGGTTCGATTTCATTCAGTTCGGTTCGGTTCTGTTTGGTTTTGTACCATAATTAATTTTTTTTAACATTTACAGTAACACAACATAAATACAACTAATGACATGTTCATTTGTAGCTTCGATGAGCAGTTGGAGAGGGAAGGACTCGACATCGGGGGCTTCGATTTGGGCACGTAGATGTAGATGTTCAATTTATCAAATGATTTGGAGTTAGTGGACATGTGTTTACCGAATGAAAGTATGAAATTAGAAGAGGAAGGATAAAAACTTAAAAAGACATAGATCTTGGGTTAACAATGAAATTAATAATTGGGCCAAAAAATTAAACAAAAAATTGAATTTAGAAATTATGTTGGCTTGGGCTAGATAGGCATGGACTTGGCTTGGGAGTTGTAACTTTAATCACTAAATTAGTTAATTGTTAATTTGTTTAGAAAAAAATAAAATAATTTAATTAATTCAATAAAAAAAATTATTTAGATTTGGTTCTTATTCGGTTATTTGGTTCTTAATCTAGAACCGAGAACCGAACCAAACTCAACTCATCAGTTCTCGATTCAATTCTTATGAACTGCTTAGTTCGGTTCGGGCCGGTTCGGTTCGGGAGTTTTGTCCAGCCCTAGTAACAATTCACTTTAAACGAATTAACTTGTATTACTGTCAAACTCGACTAACTCTGGTACTTTCTGACCTCCTAATTGTAATCACCAAAACCCTCCTGAATTGCGCGCTCCTATAGCAATTCCCGGCCTTTTGAATTCGTCTATCTCCTGTGGATTAACGAGAACACCTTGTTCTCCAACAACCAGAAACTCCGGTCACCTTCCTCGATCTTCAGAACTTTGACAGATGTTGTGGAAGTATGTGTTCTTGTGTTTGATTTAAGTGAAGATTATGTTTTTCAAAGCAATGATCAAAGCAAAATGATGGTTGAATTCTGATAATGATATGGAATGATATGGATGATGCAAAACAATGTTTCTCTCAATGTTCAACCTGTAATTTTCGTATGAGTGGCGTCCATATATATGGTAAAGAGGTTTTTGATAATATGGGCCGGATAAAAGCCTTGAAAAATGTGAATTAGATTTTTTTGAAAAACACCGTCGCTCAAGCGAGAGCTCAGCGATAGGAGAGTGACGATGTCTCGCTCGAGTGAAGTCCAACGACAAGCGGTTGATGTAACTTCTATTTTTACCCTAGTGAAATTGCAGCGACGTTTACTCCTTTGTCCCATACTCGAACCCTAGGACTTCTAACTTACTACTAGACCCTTTGACTTTTAAACTCTTTTATAACAATAATTTTGTCAAAAGATTGCCAACAATTTCAAATCCTAACAAACTCCCCATTTGATATTCTTTGACAAAACACATATTACAAATCAAATAGATTTAACCTAATCTACCCAAAATCAACTAACTCGTTCGAGCTTACCTTTCCTTTGTCTAAACCCGTTTCCTGAAAAGAACAACTCAAATACCAAGTGTAAAAACACATGAAACAGTAATCGGAACAAAATCATTTGAGACAGTTATTCATAAATTCAACCACATACCAGCTAAATTAAGATGCAATATCAATATAAACCAACACACTATAACCAGATTGATATCACTAAACATCAAAACTTAATCTAGCTAACACGAAAACCAAATCATATACATTTGAAAAGTCAAATATAAAATATGTAAGTTTAACCAAAATATCATATACGTCAGGGAAAAAAATATTCAAATCAAAATCATGAGATCTAACATAATGCCTAGTATAGCCTAGACTACACTATTCCCCATTTTTCTCACAAATGACAAGGGGAAACTAAGCAAATAAGTAGCATCATCATCACCGGAAGCACCACCATCAATCTCATCAGAAGCAGCCCCATCATCCCAATGTCGACTAATCCAACACAATCCACTCTGAAGATAGTCGACAGCACCTCCAAGTATAGCAAACTCTGCCGTGTAGTGATCAGCGGTGGCTCTCAGCTGTGTAATCTTCGTCATCATACGAGCCTACTTCTCGATCAGCACATACATATGTCCCATAAGTCCAATAAAAAAATCAACGGGAACAGACGCAGATGGAGGAATAGATTCAGTAGGTGGTTGAGCAGAAGTGGATGTGAAATGATGTCAGTAGCAGAAGGATGAATATCAGAACCAAATGGTGGCATATCAGAGGGATCAAAAGAAAACAGATCATCAATAGGGTCAGCTGGCTCAGACGAAGCGTGAGATCTACTTTACGAAATTGTAGTATGGGCAATTGGACAGGAAACCCTCCTTGGATCCCCATCTGGAAAAGTAACCCCGAAAGCCATCACTAGACGGTGAATCAAGTAGGCGTAAGGAAGATCGACCTTAGTACCCGTCACCCAAAAAGCGCGTAACATCTGATGGCATATAAAAGTAGGAAGTTCTACATAGTCGCTATGTAATAAAGCATAAAGAAATTGAGCCTTTTCCATGTGCAGGGAAGATGTATAGGACACCAGCCATAGATTTATGCACACAATGCGCAACAAAATCTGTCTATTAGTCAAAAGAGATCCAGTACGGAATGTAGTAGGCCCCCTTCCCAATGGACTGTAAACATAGTCGAGCAAACAAGTGAGTCTGATGGGAGGGTGTCAACACACAAATAAGGAAACAAAAGGTGAACAACTTGGGGAATACGAATAAGACTCGAAATGAAATTAGGAGTGATCTTGATGGTCTTACCCTGAAGAAAAACCCAAAAAGTCGATCCACTAATATCATGAATATTCGCATAGAATTCCTAGACTAGAAGACTAGGCGGGGGAGACAATTCAATCAGT
The DNA here is from genome assembly GCA_903798235.1 of Fraxinus ornus. NCBI lineage: Eukaryota > Viridiplantae > Streptophyta > Magnoliopsida > Lamiales > Oleaceae > Fraxinus > Fraxinus ornus. The sequence goes on from CAIGRF010090024.1 coordinate 14,659, forward strand.
AAAGACTCCCATCCTCGCGAAGTGAAAATAGCATCAAGGTCAGGTGAAAGATCAGACATGATGACCTCACGCTCTACTAAAATAGGGCGTAAAGGAAACTGAGTCCCAAATACCTTCTAGGGAGTAGCGGATATGAACCTAGACCTACTGTACGAAGTAGACGCACTAGATGTCTATGTAGTTGTCCTCACTCTCTTAAGCAGCATCTGATAAGTGGGTAATACAAACACATCAAATAATGCAATGAAATACACTAATGAATGAAATGCAATGATGCACGTGAAACGAAAAAAAAAAACAGGACGCAAATCTACGAAAATCTAGACAACCATGTCATGGGCACGCAAACCAATGTAAAAGTGCCTACTACGCCGCGAAACGAATCAAAAATGTCCAAGGCACACACAACAATGCAATATAGACCAATATACCCAAAATGATGATAGATAACTAACCAAGGACGAAGATGGACATATTTATATGAAGTAGAAGATGGACATATAAATTTGATCAAACAAATAATGAAAATTTAGTGTATTTTGGCACAAATAACTTTGATTCATAAAAAAAAATAATAACAAAGCACACAAAACTTTCAATATTATAGTGTCATTGTATTGTTGTATAAAAAGTAAGTGATTAGAATATAAAAACTATAACTATACGGTTTATAGGATAAAATCCAATGTAAATCAGTACCAACCCATTCATTTAGTCAAATTATTTTCATCAAAAGTCCCACAATGGAAAGAACAACACACACAAGAAAACATGGTATTAATAGTGTTAATAAATACTTACACGTAAAACCACAACGGAAACACGAGCCTCCTTTTCTAAACATGTATAATTGCAGTTAACTGAAAGAACAAAAATCAAGAACACTAAATTGGGAAAATTAATCATGAAATACTGCAAAAGAAATCAAAGAATTAGAACTGGAATATCTAGAAATCTAATGGCTTTGGAAAATGCGGAAATGAAACATAATTTATGATCGAGAAGGAGAGAAGAAAAGTGATTCACTAAATTCCAGTTGGAGAATGCAATTATAGTAATTTCATGTTCAATGTGATTCACTAACAACCAAACTATGGAACTGTATGCATTAAATTATATTTGCATTGTTTACGGAATAATATTAAGTAGCACCATCGTGTTAAAACTCAAGATTGTATAGCACTAGGTGTCATTAATTGATAAGTTAAATGAAACACACATTGACCGATGTCTTATCACATATTACTACATAAAATTTCTTTTGTGTGCTTAGTGTGCGTTGACCTAGGGAAAGATTCATTGCTACGCAGTATTCAACTTGATTGGACTGAATATATACAGAAATTTAAGCTTTTATTTCCTTGGAGAATATTTGACAGAGCTATAAAGTTACTTCTTTATTAAATTCAGTTAGTAAAAATATAACTTTAATTTTTCAATCATACATTTTTCTCCAAACTCATTTTCAACCACATATTTTCTTAATAAAATAATTCTACACGTAAACCTAAAAAAGTCTGTTTTTCAACCCCACACTAAAAAAAAAAATCACTATTCCAAAACCTATTTTTACCAACTAATGGGCTTAAACAAGGGCTAAGTATAAGTTTTGAGTTTGAACCCAAAAAAAACTTGATGTTAGTTTCACTTAAAAGTTCAAAGCAAGCTCAACCATAAGGGGAAAAAAACTATATGTACTTTGAAACCCACCGATAGATGCTTGCATCTGTCATGCTATATGTACAATTCCCCAGTACATATATCATATCTCCAACATAAAATATCCTATACATTGGGACAGAAAAGAGGAGGGAGATATAGGATTTTATGGTGCTTTATTTTCGGGTCCTCATGCTTAAGGAAATATTTCAAAAATGTCCAACTACTTTCCTTATCTTCTTATTTTGAATCATTTTCGTTTCATTTGTTTTTCTACACAAAGTTATGTACATATTTGTAGTACATAATGTATACATGATTTTAGAGATTTTCGTTCACTGTTTTAGTTCTTTCAAAAATTTTGGAAAGAAAAGGTTTGTGGACCTTTTGATAGAGAACAATTGGTATCCAGTCCATTATAAGACATATACAGGTGGATGTGGATGATAAAGGTGTGGATGATGACCGTTCAGGTGGAGATTCTAACACAAAGGTGGACAAATATGGGGTAGTGACACATCAATAACAATTTATAATCGAGTGGGAACTGTTACGGGCCTGTGTCAGACCCGTTACCTCATCCGCCACGTGTCAGTAGAGGTGGTCCATACCACGCCACGTGGTGGCCGAGGTGATTGTGAATGGGACGAGCTGACTGCATAAGCCGAAGTGGTTATATGAGGGAGAGACTAAATGCACGCCTAACAGAAGAGCCGAATTCATCCGCAAACCACTGCGGATGCAAAGACCCGTACTCTGCTTCTACAACGCTGCACTTGCTTCGCTTCACCCCAGTAAGGATCTCTTATAGAAAGATCTTTCCTAAGTCAAATCTCTGACTGATTGATGGGACGTGTGGCAGGACTCAAATGGTCAATTCAGCTACCTTTGTCAGAGACATTCAATGCCAGCCAACCTATGGAAGGACGGATTGACGCCTAGGATGGGACGAGCCCTGAGGATCTAATAACACATGTCTCCTCACCCAACGGCTCTCCTCTTCCCATCCTTATATAAATACCCCCTCCTTGTGCCAGAAGAAGGATTCGAATCCATTTTTCCTCTATTATATTGCAAACTTAAGTATCATTCTCTCTCTTCAATACTAGCATTTTATCATTACTTTACATCAACCACTTCCCGACGAGTGTTCCACCGTCGTTGAAACCATTTTCGGTTGAACCTTGAACTGACTTGACTGTCGGAGTGCTCGCGACCGCTCCCAACCCTTCCGGGAAAGGCCACAGGTGATTAACGGCGTGTTACGTGTACAGAGAAGAGCTGATTTGAAGACTTATTCTATTGGCCACGCGTCAGAGCCATTTTTCGAGCTCAACATGAACAAATGTTGTTATGAATCTACCTTTACCAACTAACCCCAGATTTGAGAGGCGGATGCACCGGTAAGATGGGATGATGTATCCATCAAGCAAGGATTATCAGCCATTTCAAGAACCATCGAGTCCAAGTGGTACCTCCCTTTTGGGAAGTAGTTGATGACTCAGTGATAAATTTTTAGGAGGTTCCTCCAAAGAGTCGATTACTACTTCTTTAGTAAAAATCAATTAGGAATTAAATTCGAGTAAACATTCAGAGTGATATGGATTGCATAGGTTTTTGGGGATCACAGTGTTGATGTTCATTAACAATATAGGTATAGTCTAATGTTCAACCTTCCTATCCTCATTCCACATGTGATGCTCATAATTCCTTTAAGGCAATACGGAGGATTTAAATGATCTTACCATCAAAAATCACATGAAGATACATGGAAAACAAAGACCATTAAATTTAACCAAACTCTTCTCGATTTATACATGTTTTATCTACATTAGTTTGGGAGAAGTTTTAATTCCTTCAATTATCCATTGCTAGAGCTCAGGTCCAACCCCCTCATTAGTTGTAGTTGTTAGGGCTGAGAACTTCCTTTAAGTCAGAATTTCAGAGGGGATGTTTGCACCAGCAGAATTGATGTGAAGAAGAAAAATAGATACAGGAAAAAAACCAGCAAAATAGAGTTGAAAACTAGCAGAAAATAAAATCAGCAGAGAAGAAAATGAATAACTGACTTTTCAACAGGAAGAATGTCTTCCTCAGCCTTGATTTATCCACAAGACATTACATGATTTACAATCTGAAATCATCAGAAAGAATTTCTACAGATTTACAAGAGTTTACTACTCTATCTCATCTCACTTTCTCTATTTTCGAGTTCCTCTTTTTCACCACTTTTACACTCCTAATGCAGCCCTTTTATAGACACAAACAAGGAATCATTTCAGTTATTAACTAACTAACCAATCAAGGCTCCATGTTGTCGAAGATTCCACCAGAAAATGTTTGATCAAACCAGCAAAAAAAAAAGCTCCAAGTTGCAATAGAATTCTGATTGTTTGAGGAATCAGAAACTGACTTTAAGGAATCAGTTTCTTACAGCTTTACATAATATTTAAGTCTTAATGCTTTTCATACAGATAATTACAAGTATTGGATTCAAAGATCAGCCAATACCCTAATCGTTTTCAACATATTCTTTGATTCTATCATTATCCCTTTCACTCTCCCTGTTTCATTCATAAATGTAGATTAAAAGAAGAATGGAATGAGGTATATCAAGGTCATTAATAATAAACTAAGTCCATGATAACTTTACAATAGTAGAGGCAATGACTCAGTATTGCTTGATCAGGCAACAACAGATTGTTCAGTTGCTTGCCATGAAATTAAATTTGGCCCCAAGTTGGATTGCATATCATTAGTGAATTTCCATCATCGAGATTGCTTGCCAACTCAGAATATGTGCATGCTGTGAGTGTCAAATTTGAAGTGCTGTGAGTTTGATGCTATAATTCAATGGAACTTCTACGTATCGATGCAAGCATTTTTTCCCATGTCAGTGTCCATGAACGTTACCGTTCTTTGTTTACTACAATAGTAATCCGAACTCGTGAGACTAAGGTACTGGAGCTCACCCACTGTGTAGTAGAGAGTGAGATCGAACATTAGATCACAGTTGGAAAGAGAGAGTTGATGGCCTAATTATATTGGAGTGGGTGTTGCCTTGACATCAAGCATCTTCATACGAAGGAGAAAAACAATTATCAACTATATTTTTTTTTGCGACTAAGAAATAGAGTATCACCATCTCTAATTGTTTCAAGTCCAAGAAAATAGTTTAGGGCACCCAAATTCTTAAAAGCAAAAGTTTGATTAAGGTTTTTTATGAGGAACACAAGGAGAGAAGATGAATCACTGGTGAGGATTATGTCGTTAACTTAAACCGAAAGAAAAACAGAATGCACCATTTGATTATAACGAAACACGGGTGTGTTAGCCCATGCATGTCTAATGCCTTGCTAAAAATTATGGAGTAACCTTAGGATTTCCTCAACCATCGACATAAATCTTTCCACACATTTTGCATCAACAACAAGCCAATGACCATGTACAAACTTATGTACCTACTAGAATAGCACATTCTCGAGCATAGCAACTAAAAACATGCTATAAATATTAAAACATGCTCTCATTTAGAGTCAAGATTTCTAATTAAAAAGGTAGAAAAACTCAACGTTACTATTCTTCAACAACTTGGAACCATGAAATCAAAGTGAAATCCTCTTGATTGCAGCCTTCTTCAGGCTCTTGTGAAAAGCATGAAAAAAAAAGGCTCGAATGGTAAACATATTATTTTTAAATAATGTGTAATCTCATGGTAGAAAGACACATCTTGAGCGACAATGACGATATCGCCTTCGAGCAATTAGCCAATCCTGCTCTATCTTTTGGACAATTTTCCTTGAAGCGTTTAGATTGTCCACATATGTTGAAAATAAGGATTGGTCTTCCTTCCAAATCCTTGCACCTATTTGGACATCATTCTTTCCAAATTTTAATACAAAATCCAACCGTTATGAACAATGGAGAAGATCCAGCTCCAACCGCAATCATTGACAAACCAAAAATCAACCTTATTTTTCTATTTCAAAATCTAAAAAATGACCCTCTTAAACAGATTGCATGAAAAAAATTAAAGGGCACAATCATCTTTTCCCTAGTCTACTTTAAGGATGATTTTGATTGCTAATATTTTCATGAAAAATGTCAATTTTTTTCACCCAAATTCCTATTTTTCTGCTGTTTGATTGATATTTTTTCATGGAAAATGTTTTCATACTTTTGATCATGTGATCATATTTTCCTCGAAAACAAAGAAATTATTTTCTTTAGGGGAGTAGAATTTTATTTTTCAGACAAAAATAAATAATTTTTCATCTATCCCATTTCTCTCTCATTCACCTACCAATAAAAAATGAACAAGTATAACATTTTATATGTTGAAAATTAATTCAATCAAACACATGTAATTAATAATTTACATGCAAATAAATTCTAAACAATTCAATTGCTTGAAATTTATTTTATTTACATCCAAATACCATACTTGCTAGGGCTGTCCGTGGGTCGGTTCGGGTCGTTTTCAAAATTTTCAGATATTTAATAAATGGACCCGTCGGGTCCAAATATAATTATGGAATCATTCGGGTTCGGTTCCTTTTGGTTCCATGTCATAATTAAATTTT
>CAIGRF010090030.1:0-13169 GCA_903798235.1 Fraxinus ornus
ATTATGCCCCCGTTTGACATCCATTAATTTTTCATTCGCATTCGCATTCGCATTCTTATTTTTATTCTTCGTTTCAACTACACATTCTCCAAATAAAATAATATTACACACAAATCAAAAAATATTCATCACTTTTCGACCACACATTCTCACATCAATCACTATTCCAAAAATTTTCTTTCCCTCAAAATGGGTTTCAAACAGGGGCTATAGTTCAACTGACCTTCCCCTAAAAGACAGTTAACATGATTTTTTTTTTTCTTTTTAGTGTTTTTCAGGGATTAGCTTTTTATAGGAGTGATTAAGATCTGAATGTCTAATACTGTTGATACTTGCAATTTTTAGGACCCCACTATAATCCCTTGAAGAGGGATCATGGAGCTCCAATTGATGAAGAACGTCATGCCGGTGATCTGGGAAATATAGTTGCTGGTCCAGATGGTTTGTTACGTATTCAATGCTTTATTGTAAGAATTGAATGGATTGAATAATTATCTGGTAGTTTTTTTAGTTCAACTTTTCATTGCAGGGATTGCTGAGGTTTCAATTACAGACAAGCAGGTATGTCACAGTGAATACTTTTATTGTCATTTCAAAATTTAGCATTTTAATATATAAATTAGTTTTCAGTGCACAGTTGTTAATGCCAAAATATAATGATCATAATTTTATTGAAACAACCTTATTCGAAAACTTAAAATAAAAGCACGGTAGTTTCATGGCATAAATATTAGCTCTTGTATGTTTGTTGGGTTATGCAGTTGTATAGAATAACCAGGTGTGCAAAGCATCATTTTGGGCGTTGGCCCGGCTAGTATTGATTTTGTATGGTTATGATTAGAGTGTTTCAGGTTATGAAGTCGATAGTAGTGACTTGTCCCCAAGCCTAGTTTATTAGCTTACCCCTCCATTAGAGTTACTCCCTTGAGGAGGCAAACTGTGTTCTAGACCTTGATAACACCGCTGTGCAATGTATTTTGAATGGTTCTTCCTGGGGAATGAATATGAGATTATAGATATTCTAGATAGTAGATACTGTTAAAAGATGCACAAGAACCTCCTAGTGTTGATGGTTTATATTATTTTACATTTGATTCTGCCATTACTTCAACCGTTTGTTATTTATAGATTCCACTGATTGGTCAGCATTCGATTTTGGGAAGAGCTGTTGTTGTGCACGCTGATCCTGATGACCTAGGAAGAGGTATCTTTCTAGAAATGCTTAGTGTATCAATGATGTTCTTTCTTTTGTTCTCTCTGTAGACCTGCACATGAACCTTGAGAGTAATCCTGTGTAAGATTACAAGATGCAGGAAAATTATGACTTTTTACTCTGTTCCGTGCAGTCTATTGCATTTTTCCAGTTCTATACTTTGCCATTTGTTGGTTATCAAGTGTCAACTGATTGATTGGGGTGTGCAATAGGTGGACATGAACTTAGCAAGACCACAGGGAATGCGGGTGCCAGAGTTGGATGTGGTAATTCTTTTTACTTATGTACTAATTTATTTCCCCTTGCATTTGGTTTGGGGGACATGAGGGATAAATATGAATGAATGATTGAAAGGACTAGTTCTCTAAAGATTCAGCGATGAAATTTACTACATCAATGTAGCCTATAGATTACTACTAGGGCAATTTGTTAAGTTCCATAATGGCACCTAATGGATAGATTGTAATTGAGAAAGAACAGTGAAGACCAGGAAGAAAAGGAAAATGCGGGTGGGTAGGAAGAGGGGGGAAGGAAGAAGTTCCATCATTTTTTTAGCAGAACATTACCAGTTACCATTTACCATTCGTTCTTGTATTGCCACAAACAATGGATCTTACATAGTATGTTGTGTCCAAGTGTATTGGGATTTCTTTAACTACATTGGCTTAAGTAGTATATCCTCAGTGCTTACATTATTTATTTGCTCTTTTAGCAGGTATCATTGGACTTCAATCATCCGTTTAGCAGTTGTTGTCTCAAGATTGTAGTTCAATCAAAATAGGCTAAGCTTTTAAGGTGGTTGTAAGCTTTAGCCAAACTTACTAGTCTTATCACGTTGGAATATCTGAGTATCACTCTCTCTAAACGTGTACAATGTGTCTGAATCTGATGATATAATAATATTGGATTTCCTTTTTCTACGCAGCCATTTATTTTTTGGTCACATAAAGAAATTGAGTTTTACCATTCTAGTTTTGTAATTGAGTCTCAAATGTCGCAAAGCCTCGAGTATATTTGCACAACCTAGAGTGGCCATAAAAGGTAAAAACTCTCTAGGGGTCATGTTCCGAGCTAATATGCCGCAAAGGTCAAGTACTGTGGTCACATTGAAGTAAGGAGCAACCAGAATTTGATTTCCCAGTATTATCAGAATTGTTAAAATCACGATCTGGAATGACCAAAACAAAGTGTAAAGTAGAGAGCAAGATTTGACGAGAAAAATCACAAAAGTGATGGTAAAGCCATGCTGGTAACGACAACCATTTCCAGTGTAGAAACTCTAAAAATTTCACTGCTACACGTGAATCAAGAGGTTCTAAAACATTGTATAATATCCCCGTCTATAGATATAGGATTAACTGTTTTGTCATTATGACCATCTATGCACATTGGCTATAAGCACAACGGGAGGCTGTTGATGATTTTCTATCCTCTCAGCCAAGTGTTTCTATATGAAGAGTTGTCACGAAGAGAAGCATCATGGGGTTTGTATTCCATTACATAGCTATGGGGAAGCTTGAGGTGTCGCTTGATAGCATCCCTCAGTGCCATTACCGCCTAGTAAAAATAAACCAAAGTCAGCTTAGTTGAGGAGAAACAAACGAGCTAGGATGACAAACTAAAAACTACTGACCTGATGATCAGATGCATTGCGGTTCCACACGCTCAATATGTCCTCGTTAAAACGGATGCTTAATACTGCACCACAAATGTTATCGCCATAATCAAGTTGGTCTCCCACTAGAGCTAGAACCTGCATGTAAATTTTCACATCCAATTTTATCCATGAAAAAAATTCTAGAATTCCATAACATATCAACAATAGGTAGAATTCCTAAAATATCTTATTGATAGTATGTGCTAATATTTCAGATGTTCACATTCTTAATGCAACGCCTACACAATACATGATTTCACCATGAATGTTTCAGTGCAATGAGTATGTACGTAATTATGAAGTATCCATGTGTACACAATCCCAGGTAAGTATGTAATTGGCTACTTAAGTTGATTCGTACTTTTCTTTCGAGGGATAGGGGGACTGTTTGTCATCTGTACAGAGTCCAACAAAAAATAGAAGATGTCAATGCAATTATAGCGCAGAGTGCTGTCTAAAGACTCTAAACATTAAAGAATACACCGAAAGATTCCTTAAAATGGCAGCGAATATCTATTACATCCCCTTCCAAACACACACACACAGAGAAATAGAGACTTCATTGACTAGTAAAGCTGATAAGACAAGACAAGGTTCAAAGAAGTTGCACAGATAATAGAAGAATAATGTTTTCCCACGAACAGTTATCAACTATGATGCACTGACACGGACACGTGTGTCCGACATGATATGTGTCGGATACACCGTCTCGTGATTTTTAAAAAAAGTACAGACACGATACGTCATCGACACGTTGATTAAATTCTTAAAGATTCTTCATTTATATAGCATAAATTTAGTTTTATACTTGTTATTAATTTTTCTCGTAGAAATATTTTAAACATGATTACATATTTATTACATGCTAATAACTTTGAATTAACAATATAAAATATTTCTAATATAAAAAGAAAAATTATTACAGTAGAGTGTCCAAGAAGTGTCGGTATCGACTTGTGCGCTACCCTAGTTGAAGTGTTAGTGCAACAGAGCTCCTTATCAATTGCTTTACTCATGTAGTCAAAAGTGATAAAAAATTTGCATATGCTATTTGATGTAAGTCTGAATTTTATTGTAGACTTTCCCTACCTCTATGTTGGAAAAAATCTGGATTGCATTGATCATTATTCATTAGTTTTGGTTCATCAGATAGACACTCTTATTTGCATAAAGCTGACTGAATATCTTGATTTCGAGTTTGACAGTTTAAAATATAAAGTTGACTGAACATCAAGAAATGCTTTTGGGTTATGCATCAACACTTTAGAAAGTGTTCAAAATGTTTTAAAAAATCAAGTTTTGTTATCTGTAATTGATGTAAGGATTCTTGAGGTTTTTCTTCATTTTGGGTTTCTGGGTTTTTGGTCAAATCTGTAAAAGCATAAATAGATTCACCTTTTTTATTATGACGGGAGAATTGCCAATTGGATCAATATTTGTAATAGGACCCTTCTCCTCAAGGAAATACTTCCTTAAGATTTTTTCATGTTATGTAGGTTTGATGTAGAAGAAGGGGAAAGCGGTCAAGATTGATTTTTTTTCATTTTTAGGAAGAGCAAGAGAATTGATTTCCATTTATTCATAGAGAAATTTATGGGTTTTGATTAATCTAGGAGTTCAGTTGAGAAAGAAAGNGTTCTTATACTGTTTCTGATCGGTATTCGCAGTATGGAGGAGTAACGGTTGTTGGTCAGTAGTAATTTCAAAAGGACTCTTATTAGGAGAAGAGATCTTTTGAGCATTGAGACACATCCAAGCCACATCCGTAAGTTTCACCCGAATTTCATGCGAAGCATAGGTAAAGTGCTGAAAATAGTCTTCCAGCATAGAGTTGAACTGTTCTGTCTGTTCGTCTGATCTTCGATGAATAGTAGAATTCATGCCCAAAGTTGAACCAAGAAGTTTGAACAACTCGGTCCAAAATATGCCAATAAATCGAGAATCTCGATCATTGACGATAGGCGGTCCCCAGTATTTGACAATATGCTTGAAGAAGAGTTGAGCTGTCTCTTCGGCTGATGCATACTTGGGCGCAGTGCTGAAAGTTGGATCTTGAGATAAACGGTCCATCCCGACGATGATAGTGCCAAGGTCTTCAACTCTTGGCAATCCACTAATGTAGTTCGTCGATCCACTCTCGACGGATCCATTCAGCGTGGAAAGGGACTCCAGCAAGCCTACCTTTTCCTGATGATCTGCCACATCCTGCTGACGAACAAGGCAAGTTTTCCCATAACCTGCAATGTCGTCCGGCCTTCGAGGCCAGTAGTCTGTATGTTGTGGTAGTGCGGAAGTGTGCTCCACAATAGTCCCACTTCACAACACTTCTCCCACTTGTTTCCGAAGCTCTTCAAGCTCCGGCTGAGTCATACAGTATGGTGCCTTGATGGGAGGTTTGGCACTCGAAACAAGTTCAATCCCACAATCAATTGCCCTCTTCATTGGCAATTTTCTGGCTAACTCATCCAGCATGATGTCTTCGACTTCCTTAAACCTATCGATAGGTTTTGGAGTAGAGCCAGTTGTCTCTTCGATCTCCTCTGCTTGAAGAGAGCATAGAAAGGAGGGTTCATTCTTCTTGAACCCCTTACTATATTAAATGGCTGAGATGTCCTTCTCGCCAGTTTTCCCAGCCTGTGTGGGGATAATGAATGGTCTTCTACTCATCATTACCAGAGAGTCCATAATGCGGCAACACCGCTGTTCTTGTATCCCGGAGAAATTCCAATCCCAGAATGAGCTTGAAATCATCCATCTGAACTACTGACAAGTTCGTCCTTCCTTCGAAGGAACCAATTTTGATTGGTACCGATCTCGCTACTCCCGCGATTGGTTGAGCAGCAAAGTTGATTGCTTTAACTTTCCCCTTACCTCTTTCCAGAGCAAGTCCGAGCCGCTCTACTTCAGCACTTGCGAGGTAGTTATGGGTTGCACCGGTATCTATCATAGCCCTGGTTAGCTTCCCATTGATCTTCACATTAATGTACATCAAGCCTTTTGCCTTACAATTGTGAACCTTCGATTCTTCAATCTTCAGCTCTCTTGAGGGACCATCTTCCCTTTTAGTAACTCGGTGCAACAATGTATTGCACCGATGTGAGAATGCACCAATTACATCCTCATCACCTTCGGAATCGGTGTCACCACGACAGCTAGCTTTTGGGGTATTTTGCTTTGAACCCGATCCACCAATTGCTAGTTGACAGTAGGCGTTCACCATCCGTTTGAGGACACTCCGCCACCCGGTGAGGTCCTTCACATAAAAAGCACTTCAATCTTGGAACGACATCCGATCTGCCCTCCTTTGCCTTTTCATGATTCCAGTTATTACTGGTACTGCCGCTGTAGTTTCCTTGGCGGCTGTTTTGATAGTTCCCTTGCGAGTTACTCTGGCGATTGCCCTAATAGGCTCTTCCCCCATTCTGAGAGTAACGCTCTTCCCCATTTGAGTTCGAACTGGGTCTGAAAGATCTCTTTCCACCCTTCACAGATTGACTATTTCCCGAAGGTCGATCCTCACTCGATTCCGGTTGATAGTCACTTACACATTCAGCAGCTCTCATAGTTGTGTTCAAATCAGTGACCTAGAAGTCTCTGAAGTTCCGTGCGTATCCACGGTTTCAACCCTTACATGAAAGTGAATAGCTTATCCTTTTCCGACATATTTCGAATATTCAGCATATGTTCTGAAAAGGCTTTCACGTACTCCCTGATGGAGCTAGTGTGTTTCAGTTCTCGTAAGGCACGACGTGCCACGTATTCCACATTCTCTAGGAAAAACTGAGATATGATTGCTTCCTTTAGAAGATCCCACGAATCTATTCGGACCCTGTTGGCCTGAATATCAACATACTTTGTTCGACACCATAGTTTTGCATCCCCTCCAAGATACATGGTAGCTGTGGTCACCCTTCTCGCTTCGTCATTGATCGAAGCCGCAAGAAAGTATTGTTCCATATCGAACAAGTTCTCAACTTCTTTAGCATCGCGTGCCCCTCCGTAGGTACACGATTCCAGAATTCTGAGCCTATGCACAGGCTCCTGTGCGATGGCTTGTCCATTGCCAATCGCGCGTTGAAGCACCAGTAATTGAGCTCTCAACGCTCCTATCTCATCCTGCAGATCAGGTATGATAGCAACATCTTCAGTCATGGCTGCGCATGCCTCTTGGCATTCATCCAGTTGGACTGTGCCGCCTCGGCTTATCCCCAAGGTTTTCCATGGCAAAACACAACCTAGTGTTTGTCACCCCAAGCGCCTCCAAACGCTGTTTGGTTTTCCTCTTTTGAACATCTACCATCTGTGGTGTTCGAGGAATTTGGATCAATTTCCATAGCTTTTTTATCGAGATCTTGAGCCGCAGCTCTGATACCAACTTTCACGGGGTGCCTTTCTTCTTGGCTAAGAAAGGGAACACCGTGCGGCAGTAGTCTGCTCCGCTAGACTACCTTCCGCCTTTTCTCGGTTGCTTCGGGACGAAAGAAAATTTTATTACAATTTTAAGAAAGCTTGCAACATGAAATTGAACACAATAGAAATAACTTCTTCATTGATTGCTAGAAAACTGAAAATTACAATAGACGAAAGCAGGAAATTACAATGGCTAGTGCAGGGGGCGAACACTAGAAAGCTTGAAAATGTTTGAAAGACTAATACCCCCTATAGACTTCGGAACAAAAACCCATAAGATGGGAGTAGACGTATTTTGGCTCTAGAATCATACTTTTCTTTTTCTATTTTCTATCTATTTTACGAATTAAATAAATTATTTACAACACGGGGCTTAAGCAAAGCTGCAGCCCGTGACACACGGACACCATGGTATGAAAAAAGTGTCAAGAAACCCGCCTTGAGGCCCGCCTCACAGTGAGGCTCATGTAGTACGCCTCGAGACGGTATTTTTGAGGCTAAAAATATGAGGCTTACGCCTCAAGGCGTGTGCCTCATTTAAAATTTAATTTTTCAATTGTATAAAAAGAAATCAGAAAAGACACTTTTTAAAAAAGAAAATGGCCCATTTAAAAAGGCATTTTGGGCCCAAACAAAACAATAAAATGAGGTCACATTGCAATTGGTGGATGAGAAAGATGATTTTGTAGAAATTGAGAGTAGCGAATAGGAAGATAATGGGAAAATTAGATTTGATAATGATTTCATTAACGATGCTAGTAATATTGATGATAGTGTAGACCTATGTTGCTCGAGCTCTTCAAAAATGGAGAAGTACCCCTGTCGACACGACATGACATAGATACTGACACGGGATATGGGTCGGATGCTTGGTCTTGCACTTGGACACGACAGCAGAGAAGACGGTGGACGGCAGTAGGAAAAGAAGAAGAAACGCCAGAAGAAGAAGCAGTCGCCACCACCAGAATAAAAAGCGCTGTAGATGAAACTGAAATGTGCCAGAAAGAAGAAGATGGAGGGTGGTTGTATTGGGCCAATTTTTTGTTTTACTTTTGGGTTGGGCTTTTAAGTAATATTTTTTTTTAAAAAAATTTAAACATCATGTTCATTATTTTTTAAATATGCTTTCGGTTCTAGATCATTTTAGTTTAAAAAAATATCATGATTAATGTTATAAATTTTTTTAAAAAATGTTTGTGGTGAGGCTTGCGCCTCAAAACGTTTTGAGGCTTACGCCTCGCCTCGTGATAAAAAAAGGCCTCAATACCCGTTTACGTTTTTTCAAACTATGACGGACACGCTACCCTAATTGAATTATCCGTGCTATAAAGGTTATCAAAGTCGCATGTAGCAATTAACATTCAGGGACATGGAGGGCTTACGACACAAAAACAGAAAGTAGAGAGACAACTCGAAAGACGTGAAATCAACTCATGAACAGAAAGAAGATAATATCACAGAGCCAGATGACATGAAATCACATTGTTGGGCTATTCTCTCATACCAGGTCTTCCCAAAAGCGGCCTGAGACAGACTTTTTAAATCTAATAATCCATTTTCCACCATTGCAGTTAGCAGAATCCTGATAAAAGGAAAATAACTCTTTTAAGTATTTCATCTTTAAAAGAATTTGCTAAAGAAAGTAAACAGAGACAGTAGAAAACAATTCACTGAATCAAGCTGCAAAATCAAACCTCCCACAGTGGACGAATACCCTCCTTGAAAAGATGTAAATCAGTTGGACTTGGCATGGTGGAGGGCCGAGCCAAGTGGCAGTAACAGACCCAGAAACTTTCAACCTACGAGCAATCAACTTTAAACTGTAAAGATTAATGCATTAATCCACTATGTAGAACTCAAATTTATGGGCAATGCTAAAGCTTTACATAGAGCTCAAAGTATTGTGAAAGGCTAAAAGCTGGGAAATTATTCTCTTTTAACACATTTGAATTGAAGAGAGATAAAACTTACCGTGCTAAATTCTATGATCTTCTTTATATTGTCCTCATATGATGTTTGAGTTTTAACTCCTGGTGTTCGGCGAGTGTACCAAAATACAAACTTGTGCTGACAATCACATCGAAGCAAGATGAGTTCCGTCATCATCATTACAATACGATATGACATCATAGCAACATCAGTAACCACATTGACAAAAGGCATCTTTCCAAAATGTAAAAAAACCATCAACAAAATATCCTTCTACATATGTAATCAAACATAGGAACAACCTTTACAATGGGATTTCTTGAAATACAAGCAAAAAGCTAAACAAAACCACCAGGAAAATAAAGAGCCATCCAGAAGCCTTAATAAGTTAATATAAGCATTCATAAAAATTCTAGAAGATATTTTTATCTGTATTCATGCAATTTTGGGAAGAAAAGAAGGAACTGAGATTTGATGATAACTGTTTTCGTTTATTATTTTTCAAAATTATTGATAGCCAATATTCACACCATATGTCATCCTAAAACATCCAGAAACTATTAAAGCATTCTGATATTTGCACAATAAATTAGTTTACAACAAGGCCTCGAAGAAAACGTAGAAGACCCTTATTACCATGCTATTGTTTCAACTCACATTAAGAGGTAAGGATAAGTGCAATAGATGGAGCAAAAGATGATGATAATGCCGTTGAAAAAAACTAGGGGACTTTTCCTTAATTTTCCATTCTTGTCCCAAAGTCACTCCAGAAGCAAGCTAGCTGAACTAAGATTTAGCCCCTAAAAGTATCTGGAACAGAGTGCTGGCCACCAACTCTCCATCTTATTCTAGAGTTTGTCAAATATGTCATTAACAAGGATTATATTATTCTAAGAGGAAGAAATGCTGCAGAGATGAAGAGATTGAAAGGGATTCTAGGCTTATAGAAAAAGAGATAAAAGATCTTGGTCATTTGATGTATTTGTCAAGGATGGAGATTGCAAGATCCAAGCTGGATTTTTTATTTCCCACTAGATTTTCTAAAGAGACTTCTATGCTAGGATGCAAAGCAAATTATCTTTCCATAAAACCAAACTACAAATATGGAGGAACTACAAGAGGAGCCAAAAGGAGAGACATGTAGCAGCAGCTGGCCGGTAAATTGATTTACTAATCTCATACTTCACCTAGGGATGGCAAAAAAGCTCGGCAGCTCGGACGGTTCGGAAAAAGCCCGAGCCGGGCTCGGGCCGGCCCGTTAAAAAAAAAAAAAAAAAAAAAAAAACCTTGTCCAATACTTTTTATTTTACACCATAAATTATTGGGGTTAGATGGCTTAAATTGAGACAAATGATCACGATTTGCTTAACCAACTTATTCTTCTCATCATGAAACCAATAAACTAATTATAAATGACAATTTTATCTCATAATTTATCAGCTAAATTATTTTGAAAAATGTGTGATATTTGTTTGTTTAATATTTATTGCATTATTACTATTTCATTTATCTAAGTGCCTAAATATTTAAAGTAAGCATTTTTCATTTACACACGTTTATTCTTCTATATTAATTATTAAGTGAAATTATTAGTGATCTATATTGCTTGATTACATTTAAAAATTGAGCTAATTTCACAAATGGGCAATGACCACTAAAATTTGTAAGAAATTTCAAATCGGTTATTAAAAAAGATTTCTCACCTTGTTACAATGGATAGTTACTCATTTAGTCATTTATAAATCTAACATGTTATCCGATATTAGGCTATAAGGTGCCAAAAAAAAAAAAAGCCGGCTCAACCCGCTAAAGCTCGGGCCGAGCCTTGTTTTCTTGGCCGGGCCCAACTCGGCTCGAGCCGAAAAAAACTCGGCCCAAAAAAGCTCGGGCTCGACACAAGCTTTTTTTTTCGGCTCAACTCGACTCGTTGACATAGCTAACTTGACCAGATTCGTCCTTTGCACTAAGGACGTGGTCGGTAGAGATTACAATCGGATTAAAATTGAAAAATTAGCCGTTATTGTTGACTTTTATAAGACGAGTGGGACCCAATAACGACTATATTTTCAATTTTAATTGGATTTTAAGCACGACCGAACACGCCCTAAGTTTTCTTAGCCAATAATGCATTCATGTGTAAAGAACATCAAGAAACCATTTATAGAGTACTTGTGTTTATAAAGCAATGTTTTAAAAGGCGCAAGGCATGGAAGTCATGCCTCAAACCTTACGAACCTAGATGTACCAAGTGAAACCATAAGCCCTTATTTTGACCCCCATTAAAACAAAACTCTTTATTTCTTATATTCATTTTCAATCATACATTCACACAATAAAATATTCTACACATAAACCCAAAACTTTTCCCACTTTTGAAACATATATTATCCAAAAAAATCACTATTCAAAACATCATTTTCCCCAATTTCTCTTTATAATGGCCATCAAACAGTGACTAAATAAATAACGCATTGCTTAAAAATTTATAGAAACTGTATACATACTTTAGAAGTTTCTAAAAAAAAAAAAAAAACATAATTCTCAAAATCATGAATACTAAAATTACCTGTTGATTATTAGATATGAACATAGCTTAAACATTGTTCAAGTCTTTGCCTGTGATGAATAGAAAGTCGCAGAAAATTTGGAACAAGCAATAGAACAATTAATGCTTTGATTTTTTTATTTAATGCGAACAATATGATTTGGGACATAAACAAGATGGTCCAGGAATGTTCGTAGGCTGATTTTGGGCCAGGTTAGGGTTTTTAGGCTTTTTTCCTTTTTAAATTTTAACGATGATTTGGCTTTTTATAGGACTGGAAATAAAAATAAGAAAAACACTACCTATCAAACAAAAAGGCAAGTGCCTTTTTCAGCTTATGAGGGCCTTAAGCGATAGGAGTGTAAGCTATCCGATTTGGCCAGTTTTTGACAAATTAAAACAAAACCCTTTAAAACGATTTGAGAAAAATTCAACTAAACCAAATCATATAAATTTTTTAAACCTAAACCGTAATGGTTGGATTAGTTTCAAACCACGATTTGGCCATATATTTTTTTGCTCACTTTATCGTCACTAGTGCATTGATTATAAAATATTTTAATAGTACATTGGCAATAAAATAGTTAAAATAGTTATATATATATATATATACCAAATTAGGCCCAGGGACAGGACGTAGTTTGTAGGGAAGAAAGATTGTAGAAAAGAAAAAGATAAATTCAGAAATGAAAATATATTTTATTGATGAAGGAAATCTTGATACAAGGACTGAGAGAAGTTTAGTTATCTCCGTTCTAAACTCTGATTTACATTGAATGAATTACATTGAATAAATAGAATGAAAAAGCAACATTGAAGGAATCTTGAAAAGTTAGAAAAATCTTAGGTTGAACAATTGATGTCGGCTACTTTCTCAAAAGTAGAAAAAGCTATCTTGATCTTGGCCTAAAGCAAATGTTATCTTGAACCGAAAGTTATTTTGTCCTCTTCTTCCATAATTCCCAGCTTTTTGAAAAAGCATTAGCTTTTGTCAATTCTTCTTTTTGTATGTCGGCAAAGCTGGAAGAAAAAGTTTATTTGCTGGTAAGCATAATTGAAAGAGCATTTCCTTTGAAGTCATTTGGTAATTTTTTGAGTATTCTCTATTTTGGTCAAAATTGATGCAATAGCAATCGTCTTCATTTTGATCGTAATCGAAGTCTACTTCAGAGCTGGCTTCAGAACTTTGAGCTGAACTTTGGATTGATGATCTTGATGTAGTTTCAGCAAGAGAAGCAATTTGTTCTACTAAAACAACCATTTCTTGAGGGTTTGTACATTTTGCAAGAATAGCTATTAACCTTTTCTTTTCAATAAGGAAATCAGCTTGTTCTTCTTGTTTCTTTTTTGAAAACTTTGAATGTCCTTGTAAACTCTTTTGCTGAATCCAAGAATTTACAGCTTTTGGACAACAA
>CAIGRF010090105.1:0-14182 GCA_903798235.1 Fraxinus ornus
TAATTGGCCTCTATTCTTTGGGTCATTTAACTGTGCCTCATTTTTATTTGTCAACAGAATCTATGGTCCAAAATGATAAGAATTAACGGTTTAATGACTCCAATGTAGTCATTTATATTGACAGCAAGATAATTATATCTGCTCCTTCGTTTAAATTTCACAACCAAGTATCCTAATTGCAAAAAAAAGTCCCTAACCTAATTGCATTGCAAGTCCTTTTTCTTCTATAACATGGCTCAATAAGTTTCTTCTATTCGACATGTGATTGCTTTAACATGTAAGAAAAAGACTCATAACACAATTAAAAGAAAAGACTTCTATTTTCATTTTTCTTTCCAAATACAAATTCTATTTTCCTTTCCACTGTAGAACTTTCTCTATTTCACAAATTTAGATCAAACCCAAGTTTGACAATTTCTAGTATACTAATGCAAAATTAATGTAGCCATAAACATAATCTGTAAACAAAAGCAGAATGGCGTAGATAATCTAGTTTTCCAGAATCCAAATCAGTTTATAGAATGATTATTCATAAAGCCACAAACTTGGGGTATAAACTAGATCTTCCATAAGCACAAAAACTATAACATTAAGACTCAAATGGATATACAACTCAAACTCCAGTTGACAATGACTGCTTTAGGGGAGCTCCTTAGCGGTCAGTGGAGAATCAAGATTCACAGCACAGGTCATTGCATCGACAAACGAGGACTGTGAGTGCAAGAGAAATAAGATTGAAATTGCAACCATAAATATCATATCTCCATTAGCATTTATTTAGCAATCACAATATACTGCAGGCTTTTTGACTCTTTCTCTTCTTTTTCCTTTGCTTTGGTGGCTGTAGAACTACCTTAATAGCCGAATCAAAGACACCCTTCACATTCTGCAATATTTGATGGAAATTTATTAAGTGCTTATTTGGTATAGCTTAAAAAGTTGAAAAAAGCAAAGTCAACAATTAATTTTAACTACACATTTCATGGGAACCACAACTTTTACTAACTTTTCAACCAAGGGCGGAACCAGACATTTTCTTTTGTTGGGTCAAAAATTAATAACGCTCAAACTCAAGCTACAAGGAAGGTAGGCTTCTTCCATATATGAAAATTCTGAATGTCCATCGCCTGTATTTCTAACAATTATGGTTTGTACATTTCGAAGTTTGTGAAGTGATTTGAAGAAAGGTTCCATCTCCTATTTCGAAGTTTTGTGTAGCAAGAGGAACTTGGTTGAACTTTTCTTCAAAGAAAAAAAAATCAGTACCAAGTTTTATTAACATCCACAAAAGTGTGACGAAGTTCAAACATTTTAAAAGATGATGAAAGGAAAAGAAATCCATATTGAGATATCTCAATTGTTGCTGGGGATAACTAGAATTTTAGAAAATCAGGAACAATTGAATTTTTGCAGATATAGTAAAAATTCAATTGGTCAAAGTCAAATAGAGACTTAAACCGAATAAGTGATTTCATCGGGGCTTATTTTACAATTAAAAATACTTGTGGCTAGATGAATAAAATAGAAATTTACCTATTTAGTTTTCAATTATTGGAAGTACAAGATTAAATCGTATGATATGTGAAGGTTTGAGGACTTACTTCGCAAATTGGGGTTAGTGGACAACAAAACCAATTCAACTCTCAAACATATACATATATCCATAAAGCTGAAAGAAAAAGGAAGCAGAGACCGAGAGAGGGAGAAGAAAAATGGAAGAAAAAAGGGGGGAAAAGAAGAAAGAAGAGAAAGGAAGAAGAAGGTGCTGGTTTTGGGTGCTTAGTTGACCTCGAGGTAAACAAGTAAACTGTTAAGGAAAATTTATGATAAATTTGAAAGAGTTTAAATTGATGATTTAGTTTTTCTGATTGGGGAAAAGGAGTACAATTTCTAGCTCAAGATTCTGATCAATGAGGTTTAAACAAGAACGCCTTCACCATTCAAGAACCTGAGTTCCTATATCCATTAATGGAGGAACTATCATGGGAAGTAAATACTCAACTGGAACTATTGCTAGTATTGGTCCTAACTTGAGCTTCCACATCTCTTTTATTGCAGTTCAAGCAGAAACAATACAGACAGAATAAATAAATAAATCAAAAATCAAAAAAATTTGTCGGGTCACTTGACCCCACATGACCCTATGTGGGTCCGCCCTGTTTTCAACCAGTCATTTCATCAACTTTTATCAAAATCTACTAAAATTTTTGTTAAAAGCTTTGTCAAACAACCCCTAAAAGATATGTCGAAAGAAGAAACTTCCCAATTACAGACAGAAAGAAATGTTTCATTAAACCAAATTCACCTGCTGTGTTTTTGCACTGCATTCAATGTAAGCAGCAGCTCCAATCAACTTCCTCAGCTCCTCACCCTTCATGCAAAATAAGAGAAATGAAGTTTTCTAGAGGGCATGAAAGTTAAAATTAAAACCCAGGCAAGGGCAAAATTGCCATATTAAGATTAAAACTAGTTTATAAGATGATTTAGCCACCAACATTAGATGTAGCCTATACCTGAGCAGTCGTGATTGGCACAGCTCCAGGGTGGTCTACAAAGAACTGTTTATCGTCCCGAAGGTCTACATGGAAGCAAAGCCACACTTAGTTAAATGCACTGGGCCCGAAAAATCTCACACAAATGGGGATGACAGGGAAATGGAGGGAATAGAATCCAAAAGCTAGGGACAACCTATCCAAACGATTTGTGCAATATATAGCAATTGACGAAAAAAATTGAACGTAATTTTAAGGCCTGCATTTCCACATTAAGCCTTTGTCTGGCCTCCATTTTAATTAGATTTTGAGAAATGTATTTTGAAATAGTAATTTTTTGGATAATGTGTGTTAAAAAAGAAGGAAACTTTTTGGGTCTGTGTAATATTATTTTATTGGAGAATTTGTGGTTGATAAGAAGAAAAAGAAAAATGAATTATATTTTTAATGGAGCCCAAACAGAGGCTAAATAAAGATGACAGCTTATACAGAGAACTATAACAAAATTTATAAAATAAGTAGCAAGTTCACATGATGTTCGAGGTAACGAAATTTCATTAAAGAAAAGAATAGTTGGACAAAGTCATGAAGATATGTACTACTTACTACCTAATGCACTTGCAGACTACAACTCCAAGAAAGAAAACTAAGAACTATTTTTAGTTGTTTGCATATAATAGATTACCACTATTTCTAATATAAAAGAACAGAGCAGCAAATTATTATAACAGCATAACAAGAGAAAGGGAAGCAGGAAATCCTAACCAAGCTTTGTTCCAACAAGAATTACTGGAACTCCAGGTGCGTAATGCCTCAATTCAGGAATCCACTGAACATCAAAATATAAGTTTACAAAAAACCATCAGCATTATGCCATCTGAGCCTTTTCTATTCTTGTTGCATAGGAGAGGAATGCACAAAAGGGCAAATAATCATACCAAAGTGGTAAAGTCAATCTTACCTTTTTGGAGATATTCTCATAGCTGGCCTTGCTAATGAGAGAAAATGCAAGAATAAAAACATCAGCACCACGATAGCTCAAGGGTCTTAATCTATTATAATCCTCCTGACCTGTTCAACAAGACAAGTGCCTAAGCTACTGTACAACAAATGGTGTAAAGATGAATAAGAAAACATGTCAACTGAAAACAACTGACCTGCAGTATCCCACAGGCCAAGATTAACAGTGCTCCCATCCACAACCACATTAGCACTAAAATTATCAAAAACTGTTGGCACATAATCCTGTTCACGTTACAGCAATTAGAATCTTCCACAATTAATGAAAAAATTCAAAACATCTATTTTGTAACTTTTTTACTCAACTGGGTTAGAGGTAAAACACGAATTTAGCTCTGGGCTTTATCGATATACTTCTAAAACGTGAAATGCATATGCATAAAGCGACTTTAAGTATTAACTCTCTGGTTACCGATGCAGAACCATGTTCGACAGGAAATGTGTCCAGACATTTGGAAATGAACACAACTCTCCGACATATAATACATATATCAAAAACTACCCTGTGTCTTAAAAAGATGTGCCTCCTTTATATCATTTTTTAGTTATAATGTGCAACATTTTGTGAAAACGCATTACTCATATTTTTTTCTATAGTGACCTCTACATGGAACATCTTCAGAACTTCTTGTATTACCTTACTGACTTCATGATCAATGTACCCATGTAGCTGTATCTAGAGTCATGAACACTTTGCCAAAATCATGGCTACTAAATTTGACAACCATGTCATGCACCTATATTCACCCGCGTGTCCAAACAAAGTAATATACAGCCCTTCATACTAACATGAAATCTGCAATAAGCAGTTTTCCTTCCCGATACGGACCTAGTGCCATCCCCGCATAACGAAAAGAAAAGCTAACCAGGGATTCTAACGTCAAACCTGCCTAAAAAAGAAAGAAGTGCTTCCTAGATGGCAACCAAAGGAGACCATCGCCCTTAATACCCAGTAGACAGTTTGAAAACCATCACTACTCGAGGGTAAGGAGAGGAACCACTTAGGAACAAAGGGAAGAAGAAAAAAATAGTTGCAGCTGATGACATATATATAAACCTATGATACTCGGACTCGGGTATGGGTATCGGGTACGGGTACGTATTTAAGTGTTGGATCCTTTATTTTTGAAAATGGAGGACACGGGGACATGGCTAAAAAGAGTCCAAATTTCGGATACGGGTACGTGGGTACGTCTTTGAAACTTCAATTAAATTTTTTTTTTTTTGTTTTTTCCAAATATGAAAAAAAGTTAAATAATAATTAAGTTATAAATTGTTAAAAGATAAACATGTCACTTAATTTTATTTTATTCTATTTTTCTTTTCTAGATTTTAATTTAGAACAAAAATAATCTGTTTTAAAATTTATTAAAACATCTTTTTTTAGCTTTTCATATAAACGTTTTGAAAAACAAAGAAACTAAAATAATCAAAAATATTATTTGATTATTTCTATTTTGTCAAGTTTTGAAAAATACTAATTTCAAAAAATACTATTAAATTGTTATAAAAAATTTATGTATGTTGATTTTATAATTATCTGTCAATCATTTTGGCCAAAGTAAAATCATATTTTAAATTGTTTTAAAATTTTGTAACAANNNNCTTCTTCTTCTTCTTCCCTACGCGACTTCCGACTCTGCAACAAATGGCGATTCGGCTCTGTAACCATGGCGACAACAGTTCAACAGTTTCGCACCTGGCCGTGTCCGGTTGAGATTTGTCGTGTCCAACCCGTATTTCATACCCGTACCCGTGTCGTGTCGTGTCGACACGGGTATGCTGCCCAAAATGAAGAGTCCGAGCAACACAGATATAAACCATAAATCAAAATATGAAGGCTGAGTTTGGCAACATAAAACTACAGCATTAAAGTTCATGAAAAATCCAGAAGTTATTCTAATATATGCCCCCGAACATACTAGTTCAAAACAGTGGAGATTCATACGAATCTGGAGATAGGAGCAAAGGAAAGAAAATTACAAACATACTAATTTAAAACTGTGATTAAGTTTGATAATTTTCTTTCATAACAGAATAAATCACATGATTCACCCTTCCCTTACTGTATATTGTCCTCAAATGTCATGAATGATTTTGGGGGGAGGGAGCTAAACTCATTTTAGGACAATTATTTCCAGGAATCCAAAAACGTTCAAGATATCGTTAACATTTTCAATTAGAACCAAGAAAACCATCAAAAATTAAAATGACCAAAAGACATGTAATGTGTAAATATGTATTATCTTCTTACCCTGACAAGTGGTCAAATAACCAAAGAACCCTTCTCGATCAAGCATCAGGGTATACGAGTGCAAAAATTAGGACACCCAAAACAAAACCCAAATAGAAAAATTTCTTGAAATCCATAATACTATAACTATCTCCTTTCATGACTTCCATTCCTTTTCTATAGAGGTACACAACTCCACAAGCACCCCCCTCAGAGGAGAACCCACAATAGTGTATACTAATATTGGATTCATTTATTTCTCAAACACCAAACCACTTTCGATAAATTGCTTCAGTGAGCTCTTTCTAGCTCCTCATCAAGCTGTACAATGTGCCTTCCTAGAATCACCTGACCATGCTCTGATAGCCATTCAAGATTTAACTGGGGTGGGGGGACAGTGTTATCCTGATTTGGGACAGTAGGGACAGTTCTTTTGGAGGCCCTATGTTGAGTAGGGGATGAAGCACTGGTCCCTATGATCAGTTTATCAAATAGCACAGGAAGGTGGGTCAAGGATCAGACGCAGCAAAGGTTCTCTTTTTTATTTATTTATTTTTCCCCAATCAATCATTTCTCCCTTGAGGAAGTAAAAGAAGAGAAATAAAACCCCCTGCGAAATAATTCCGTTGTTTGTTTCATTCCAAGAAATAGTTTTTTCCCATTTTCTAGCAAGAGAAGAGGGGATTTGGGTACTAAATAGATTAATCAAGCAGCCTCAAGCCAGAAAACAGAAGACTTATTATAGATCGATCACGGATTCAAGATATGGTAAACAAGACTTAGACAAAGATACAAAGACAAAAGAATATGGTAATTTAAAAGAAGCGAAAAGTACAAGAATACTTACAGTGGGAAAGGTGTTGCTCGTGTAGGAAATGAGAAGGCAAGTTTTACCCACAGCCCCATCGCCGACAGTGACGCACTTTATGAACCTCGACGCGCTCATCCTCGCCACCCGCAACCTTAACTTAGCTCCGGCCGGCGAACTATTTATCCCCTTGGATCCTTCGTCTCTAATAAATTGAATTGAGTATTCCCAGCCCCCAGGGAGTTTGTTTGTCAGCAAAGGTATTTAACTGCAAAAATCAGTCGAAGAACAATGAGAAATCTTAAAATATACGGTAACAAAACCCTAATCATAATATTAAAACCCCAAAATTGGGCTATATAATAATCAAATAGCAACTAACCCACAGCTACATTTATCAAACAATTAAATTTTCCCGCACAAAACACAGTGTGAGAGAGAGAAATTTGAACCTAATGATTTCGATTTTCAAGCTGCAAGAGAGGGATGAATAAATTTTGGGACACGTTGCATATCTTTTATCAACTTTCAAATATTACATTTTATCAATTTTCATCGGAGGGCTTAATCTTTATCTTAAGCCCCATTCTTTCTCCTTTTTTTTTTTCATTCATTTTTCTACATTACTCATTTTCAATTACATATTCTCCAAATAAAATAATATTACACAAAAATCTAAAAATTTTCACCACTTTTTCACCACACATTCTCCCATCAATCACTATTCAAAAACTAATTCTTTCTAAAAAAAAATGGGGGCCAAACACCTACTAAATATTGCATGTTAATATTTAATGACGTGACACTCGAATGATTAATTTCACATAGTTAAATCAGTACCACAAAAATATGAAATATTTCTATTTTAGCCCCTGTTTGGGCCACATTTTTTTTTCATTCTCATTCTTCTACTCATTTTCAACCATACATTCTTCAATAGAATAATATTTTCTATCACATCAATAACTTTTCCTTTTTTTTCAACCACATATTCTCCATCGCATCAACCAAAAAAATGCATTCTTTTGAAAATAATGTGCACCAAACGGGGGCTAATGTCCATTGCAGCTACATAAGTAACACACTTTACTTTTATCTTTTAATCGCTACAGTTTGTAGATTCTAAGTGTTCTAAAAAACGTAAAGCGTGACAAAGTAAAGAGGTCAATCTCTGACCCCCTTTATTTGATGTTGTAATTTATGAAATAGTATTTTTATTCTTTTTAGAATGTGTAGTTTAAAAAAAAAAAATTTGATTTTTTCATTGAAAAATATGTGATTAAAAAAAGAGAGAAAAATGTATTATAAATTAATGGGAGTCAAATGGGCTAATAGTTTGGTCCATTCCTATGTGGAGCACAATGAGGGTTTATAAGAAATGGTGTGTTTGAGCCATATTATTTTGAAAGAATGTATTTTAGAATAGTAGATTGATGGAGAATGTGTGATTGAAAAAAAAAAGGAAAAATTATTGATGTAATAGAAAATATTATTTTAATGAAAACTGTGTGGTTAAAAATGAGTAGAAGAATGAAAATGAAATTTTTTATGTGTACCAAATAGGGGCCAAACAGATGAATTTCAAGGAACGTTTCAAAGAAGAGAAAAATCAAGTTCGACGATTTTGACCTATTTTCAAACAAAATTCTTTGCAACGGTTAAAATTTCAAAATTAAACGGTTTCAACTAAATCAAATCGAATCGTTTAATCCTTTTATAATTTTTTTTTCCCATTCATTCACAAGATTTCATCGTTATTACAGATGTTAACTACACAAATACTAATTCATGGGGGCAAATGTAACGACTCCAATATTGGAATTAAAAAACTTGTTGCTCTAAACGAGATATGGATGTACTCTACACATGATTTTTTTTTTTTTTTTTTAAAGAATGAATAGTTAAAAAATAAGAAGAATTATGAGTTTATGTGCAAAAAAATTATTTTATTAAGAGTCTGTTTGATAACAATTAAAATCGAAAATATGACTGTTATTAGGTCACACCCGTCAAATAAAAGTCAACAATAATGACTAATTTTTCAATTTTAATCCGATTTTAATCTCTACCAAACATGCTCTTAAGAATGTGTGATTCAAAAAGAGTTACAAAAAAATAAATTTTAAAAAATGAAGGTCTAAATTTGTATGTACTTGACTTATTTTGGACGCAAAAATGAGAGAACACAAATAAAAAGGTTGGGGGAGTCTTACGACGTCGTTTAAGAGCAATATGTAGTGGGCGGGGCTACATAGTACTAATTTGTTGATTACTTACACCTATTATTAAGCTAAGTAACTTAATAAATAAGTTTATATTATCTCATAAATAATTGAGTGTTGCGTCATTAGAAAGAGACGCTACATCAATTTACGTTAAAATTGAGTGCACAACCACTCCATCAACTTTCAATCTTAAATATGATTTAAAATATTGTAAGTACACTTATTTTCAAGAAATATACATAAATGTTGAAAAACGTGTATACTCAAAATAGATTCGACGAGATTAAATATTTTTCATGTAAATAAAAATGTTCGAATTAAACACCACAAGAACTTTCTTAATTGAACTCGTTACGGCGTAACTAAAACATATCTATTGTTGTTCCTTTCATGACAAGCAACTTAAACTAATTCTTGCCTAAAATAATTCTTATTTATCATTTCTTTTTTTAATATATTGCTATGACATAGTACTTGTTTGAGAGTGCTTAAATTAAAACTTAAGCAACAAGTCTTACAAAATATATCTATAATATATTAAATATCACGTCAAATGAAAATACTTTTCTGAACAATTTTAACTCTACTATAATTTAATTATTTCAATAATACATTACTTTTCATTTTTCAATATATATTTAATTTATTTAATCATTTAGTTACCTTATATATTCATTTCACTTGTGAACTTTCATTAATGTATGAATTCCCTATTATTAATTCTCAATTAATTAACATTCATATTCATTTATTTAATATTCATCTTCATTTATACATTTCAATGTTATTAATTCTAATTATAAATTAATTATAATTTCACATTCAAAAATGCATTTCATTATTCGCGTCAATGTACGTTAATTAACATCCAATTTTATTTAATTGAAAATTAAATAAATAATTTAACATTCATTATCACGTATATATTCCTTGATATTAATTCTAAATTAATTAATATTCACACGTATTTAAATATTATTTTTATAGCACTTATAAACAACTTCACAATAACGTACAACACACTTTTAACGTTGACTAGTGTTTTAAAAAATTGATAATAAATTGTGCGTCTTATAGATAAAAAGTGTGTTCCACATGCTTAATTATGATTCAAGCTTTGCCCGCAAAAAGTCCGCATGGTACGCCAATGTGATTACTGGGAAAACTAGGAAATTAGTATCAAATTATGGGTTCAGATGTATGCATTAGAAGAGCAAATAAATCCATGTACATGTCTTCTCATTCATGTTGGCATGTCATCATGTAGAATTTATTACAGCCCAACGGAGCACCCCAAAACTTCACTAAAGCAACTACGACAGCGTATTTCTCAAACATCTGCATATTTTTTCGGAATTGTTATCATGCATTCAGGGAAATGAGGGGTCAACCATGAAGAACATAATTCCTAGGACAGATGGAACTGGATAATACTATAAACAAGATGTTAGATTCTTTTTCGTCATTAATACTGTCCAATCAACTTCACGGCACATGCCACTAAAGCTCGTCATCTGAGCTAAACAAGTCTAGTTCAATCATCTTTTTACCAACCTGCTTTCCTTTCTCTACCGGAGCCTGCCTCTGATCCAGTTTGATTTTCTTGGAATCTGGTTGTTGGCTTGGTCTACTTCTGTGCATATCTTTTCTCAAGGACCTAAACACGGCATTTTCAGCACGAGAACACACAAGTTCGTGTTAAGTTGAAAGCAGAATATATGAATAGACAAGTTTGTGCTCACCGGCTGTCTGTTTTACTCGTGGGTTGAGGTGGAACATTAGATGCTTCTTTTATTGGTTTTGAACCTGTTTTCTCTGTGAATTGCCAACAATATATCTATTAACAGCAATATGATGGACCATTCATGAGACGAATGTAGACGAATGAAATCATCCCAAACCTGTAACTTCAGTGAGAAATCGTATTCCTTGTGAGTGTACATTAGTGGTCACTTTGCTCGCATTGCTGCACCATGAAATTTTATGGTAATATCATTTTCGGTTAACTGAATCCTTCAGCATATATATCCAAGTGATGAAACAGTAGTATACGAGTCGTTAAGAATTAAACCTTAATCCATAGCTCCAGGAACAATGATAAACGGAAAGAAATCAGAAACAAAAAGCACAGCTTTTTAATGGTTCACCCTCGCCGCTACAGATTTTTCACTATAATGAAGGCGATTAGAAGGTTTCCTCACACCAAGATAGAACTCCTCCCCCACCCCCCAAATTTATTATATAAGGAAAGAAATTAAGCCGATTCTGCAGTTGAGGGAATAATTAGACCACATAATTAGACTCCACATAGCCAACACAAGAATGTTGCTTTCAAAACGTAGAAAGATAATTTACGAAACATTGCTACTTAAGTTACAAAAAAAAAGCGAGAAAGACATTATTCTTATGTAGAACCAGAATATAGGGTCTTAGTAAGATGCTGTTGGATGCTTCTAAACTATTTAGCTCGATCTAAACATCTGCTATCTAATATTAATGTTATAAGAGAAAATACAGTGAAATGGTCTAGATTCTATTTTCCATCAAATACGACAGTACAGCATATAATATTTCTAGCAAACCTTAATGCCTTTCTTAATCCTTCAACAGACAACAATTTCACAGGAGCCTTTGAGGATTTTGGCAAGTTTGTTCTATCACTCGCAGTATTAACGTAAATACCCTGTGACTTGCGACGGTCTATAAAGGCTGTCCTTAAGTTCCTGAAACAAGAAGTTCAATAAAATCATCATGGGGAAAAATAAATCACCATGGAACATTTTTAATGGCTTGAACAGGATTACTTACCCTCCTTTTAGTTCTGTCCTTGTAACTGAATATTGCTCCGATTTTTTCTTAAAGAAAAATCATAGTTAATAAAAAAAATTTGATTATTTTCAGGTATAATTTTCGGATGACTTAAGCAAGACAAGAGCGGGTAACATGAGTTTACCAGTTTATGGTAGCTGCAATATACTCCTTGGCGCCTGCAGGTGCAAAGAGATTTCTTAATTATAAGGTTAAATAATACAAAAAATAGATAGTTATATGCCCATTCATAATAACTGAATCAGCATCGGGGGAAATATCACTAGAAGGTGAAATGGACCAGGGACTACTCTAATTTATTCTACATAAAAGATGCATGGGAGAAGGAATTACTTGTTGATAACTAGCGTGCAAGCCATTCCATCCTTCCTTTTACCCTTACAAATACCATAATCCACTGAAGTACCCATCTTTAAAATGTGCATTGCTGAATAAACACTCAACGAGAATCCATTTTCCTGAAGAAAAATATATAGAGAAGTTAAGATCTGAAGAATTCCCATGAAAATGAATCAACAAAATAAAAATTATACCGAGTTATCCTTGCGGACATTGCAATTGAACAGAGCAAACACAGTTCCAGCTTTCTCATCACAGTTTTTCTGATAAGCATCACCAAACAAGAAAATAGAAATAGTCTTTTCATCCAAACATCCCATTCTCCAAATAGCGAAAGTCTTTCCTGCAGAACTAGTTCTAGGCTGTCCCTTATCAGTTAAAACTCCAATTGTGGCCCAACACCCAGAAAGAGTATCTCCAGTCAGAGAATTCCTAAAGCTCAAAAGGAATGCCATCAATGACTATATGAAATTGCATCTAACTATTAGAGTACTTATTCAAGTGTTTTTTTTTACGTACTTTAAAGCAGGTAACCGAACAAATCTTATATCTGACAAACAGTTGCTGAGTTCAATAGGTGATACCATCAGATTCCTGTACCAGACAAAATAAACAACAAAAATAGTAGATAAATAGGTTCCACCAACAGTATGAATCCCCCTGGATAATTCTTAAGGAATGCCAGGGTGGCAGTTGAAATGTGACTAGTTAATACATCAAGAATACAAGTCTAGAAAAATTATAACCCACTGAAAGAAGCTAAAGAAATAACAAGCCAACCCTGCTACTTTAAGCTAGAGGACACAGCTTCATTCCTTGGCAAAGTGATAACCTTTTTTTACCTGGTCTCATTCAATTTGCTCTGGACAGGATGATGGAAAAACTAGCACGTGGTAAGCTTATTATTAAAAATAGGGAAACTAGTTTTATTATCAAATAAGAGATTGAGCCGCAAGAGCTTGAGTGAAGAAAGGTTATATTAGTTTTCAACAGTCCAATGACATCCAAAAGTGGCTTGCGGCAAGAACCCAAACTAGGGTCCATATCTTTCTCCAATAATAAGGTAAGCTCTCGAGCCCTTTTACTTTCTACTGAAGGGAGCAGAGAACTATAATAATTATGAAAAGATTGAAAGGTTTGGACAAAGAAGATGACAGCCACATAGAAGCATTGTCCTAGCTAAGATATATTTTTACATTAGCAATTTTTATAGATTGAATAAAACTATACAGAATTTGAATTTATTAATGTGACTTGAATAATTAATAGTTCAAAAATTCATCGACAAAGTTATAAAATTTTAGTTTAGTCGGATGAAATGTTACACTGAATGATCCCATAAAGAAGCAATAAGCTGGATATGCCATTGCATTTGAGGCATTCTCTAACAAATTTGCAAGATTTAACTACCATTCACTCTTTTGTTATGCCCAACTGCCTAAAGCATGCTTGTGTAAGAAAATTTCAAGTTAACATAGAGCAAGTGACCCAATCTTCCATCACCAATTGAAATTTATGAAGCAGAGGCAAAATTTAATGCATATTGCATGGGACTGAATAGTGTTACATAAGATGAGAGTTAAAATCTTGTCACTGGTAATGTCAAGTTCTGCCAAAAAGGCTTGCCGGACATGTTACAATTTTATCATCAAGCAAGTATTTTTCTACTAAACCTGAAGCTGAACGTACCGAATTCGCAGACCTGAAAATTTCTCAACCTCAGCATCATTGGATCTCTTGTCCTGCTTGGACTTGAGAGATTTCATGGCACTTTCAGGATCATAGTCAAGACAATCTTGAACTGCGTCCCGAAAGACAGACATGTCCCCCTGACCCATTCGGTTCGGCAATCCATCATCCGATAAATATCCCGCATTCAAATCTATAGAATTCACATAAAAATTTAAACCAAGTCATATAAATAAATCCAACAAATTTAGAATCTCAGTTCCCCAAATGAATACAATACGTCTATACTAACATCTAAATAAATTGTAAGCATCACAAAATCTACAATTTTTAGTAAAAACACAACAAAATAAAATCTTGAATAATCCATGCGACGCACGCGCACAAACACACACATTTGATATGTGATAAAATCAGACTGACAAGCTTGCATAGAAATTACACGATTCCACCAAAATCTGACAAAACGCATCAATTAAATGTCAACTTATTAACTTAATTTAGTTAGAACAAGCATTTGCGTATTTGGGGGGGGGGGGGGGGGGGG
>CAIGRF010090121.1:0-11593 GCA_903798235.1 Fraxinus ornus
ATTCTTTGTTAATTTAATTTTTTCAATTTTATAATTTTTTTGGAAATAGTTTTAAATTTTTTTAATTGTTTATTTTTTTATTTAAAATTAATATTATTTTATTTATATCCATAAAATTAACGAATAGAGGAATAAAATTTTTGAAACGACTGTAAATTCAAGGAAATACAAATATTTACATACTAGCCTTTGACTACTAAAAAAATAGTTAAAACGTATAAAAAGCTAAGTTTAGTATCAAACCCAAAAATACCGTTATCTTCTCACAAAAATACCCTTATTACGGAAATTTGAATACTACCACATCCATCTTTCTCATTTAATTCGAAATCACCAAAGTAACAAATTGGAATCACAAACATATCTGCATGATGAAACATAATTTTTAATTATAAAAAAATAGTCGTAAAACCTGCCCAACACTAGATTATTAGGATTTAAACAAAAAAGCAACTTAATAGCCGACTGTAACTACTAACTGTTACGGCCGGCTATTAACAGCTGGATGGCTGTTACGACCACGATATATGCGGATGATTTTTTTTTTCTTGTTTATACTTAAAAATTATCTACATCTTAATATATGTCGAAATAAGATTTATCAATTAAAAACGTATATTAATTTAGTGGAAATGAAATTAAACATATATAAATATACTCACCGATTCAAAATTACAGGGGTTTGAAATTTTAAGTGAGCAGTATTTGATTTTCACGTTAATTAAAAATGTAGTAATGTCTTTTAGATAAAAGTAGTTTTTGTAATCGTACTATTTGGGGAAAATTGCAGCCATGGTACCAAATCTTTCACTTTTTTTTGCATATTTTGCCCAAACCTTTTATTTGTGACACCCACAGTACCAAACCTTTAAACAATTCGCACCCGGATTCCAAATTGAAAGTTTTCGTCTAATTGGCCGTTAGTTGACCAATAATAGTAGATTTTGACTAATTTTGACAAATTATGAGGGGTGAAATGATAACTTGACAATTTTCTCATTAAAAAAATTTTTTTTTTTTAAAAAAAAACAAAAACTTGCAATTCCCCCTTCCCGGCATCAATAGTGTCGTCACCATCATCGGCATAATGACGGCACCGCCGCCTCCTCCCACCAACACCACCAGGCGGAGTGTGTAGCAACCACCACAAATTCGTCATTTGCCTTCTACCATCAATTTCGTCATTTCTCTCGACCTCGCCGCCACCCTCCACTAGCTTCGAGAAGTCCTCTAGCCCTAACATTCCATCGCCCTTAGCATCTGACGACTGCACCATTATTTCTGCCTCCTCATCAGACATTTCACAACTTACAGCCCTCACGCACCTCACCGCCACAAACAAGTGGAAAACCACCGTAAATTCCGGCTCAATTTTTCTCCTTCCCTTTTTGGGGTTTACCCTACTCCTGGAAGATACGACGCCATTTTCGTAACATTTGAGTCATCTGTTTACTATAAACCCCTGCATTTGGATTCCTTTCCCACAACCACATCATCCTCGTCGCCATATATGGTCTGCAAATAGGGCGCAAATCTAACTTCTGTTTACCTAATTATAAAAAACTTGTAATGGATGACAAGCCTCAACGTTGAGTTCCTCCCCCACTTTCGCCAATTACACCACCCAAAAAACAACAAAAGAGCTCGCAATTGACCGACAAAAACACCCCGAAAAAACAATTGTAGCCATTTTCTTGATATTGGCAGTGGCAGCCGGAAGAATGCTAAACGTTTACGCATCGCCATTGCCACCAATAACATCCTGACTACCACCTCTGTTCATCGTGATTTTCACCACATGCCGCCAGCAGTTCTCAACTTTTGATCCCTTTCGCTGTCGATCACTGTGGTGTCGTGCCGTTTGTTATTAATGCTAAGCCCATGTGTGCGTGTGCTAAGCCCGGTTTGGTGGCGACGATGTTGGGAGTGTAATTTGATTTTTTTGGGTGAGAGGATTGTGGAATATTGAAGAAGGAGATGAGTTTTATTTTGTGGATTTTGTTTATTTTTTATATTAAAATTATAAAGTTATCATTTTACCATTGTCTTATTTGATCAAAATTATTAAAATTTTAATTTTTGAAGTCAATTGACGGTTTTTTGGGTCAAACTGGCAGAAACTGTCGATTAGGACTTTGTGTGCGAATATTTTAAAGTTTTTGTACCGTGAATGACACAAATGAAAGGTTTAAACAAAATTTTCAAAAAAGTGAAATATTCGGTACCATGACTGCAATTTTCCCTTTTTATAATTTATTTAAAATGCGCAGAGCAGTGATTGAAAAATCTGAAAATTAGGAACGTGCCGATTTTAAAAGTACAACCCCCTGTAAACCCTAATAGAACCGTAGAACAGTCGCCGCCGGAATCCCCGCTCTTCCTCTAATTCATTCTCTCCTCCTGTCCCAAATCCATCTCTTAACCTATTAGCTAACCTTCAAGCGATATTTGTATAATGGGGGGAAAGCGAAAGAAAGCGGATGGCGATGGTATGGAAGGAGGAGAAGATGAAGACAGTAGACAGAAGAAGATGAAGCATAAGGATTCGATCCTTCCGTCTACAGTAAAAAACAAGGAGCGGCGATCAGCCGCCCATGCGAAGCTCAAGCATCAGAAGAAGGTGGACAAACGGAAGAAGGCCAAGGCTCGCGAAGCTGATGAGAAAAGAGCTCTGGAGCTCGGCGAGGAGCTTCCTCCAAAGAAAATTCCTCGTACCATAGAGAACACACGTGAGATTGATGATACTGTCTGTAAGCCCGATGATGAAGAGCTATTCGCAGGCAATGATGCTGATGAATTTAGTTCCATCTTGAAGCAAGATTGTCCTCCTAAGATCTTGATTACCACGTCCCGCTTCAATTCCACCGTATGTCGTACTCATATATTGTTTCTTTAGTTGTCAGTATTATTATATGAGTTGCTAAAATATGTTGTTTGATTGCACTTGACTGCAGAGGGGACCTGCTTTTATTTCAGATCTTTTAGCGGTCATCCCTAATGCTCATTACTACAAGAGAGGAACCTATGACCTCAAAAAGGTATTGAGTTTCTATCAATTTATTCATTTATTGTCTAATTAAATTTGATTAGGATAGCTGTACGAAGTTGGTCGTTGAGACAGTGTTTTTTATTTTCTGCAGATTGTAGAATATGCCAAAAATAAGGACTTCACTTCACTCATTGTCGTCCACACCAACCGCAGGGAACCAGGTAAATTATTGCTCTAAACTTATGGAGTCATTATTGAGTCTTCTAGTCTTTATTGATGAGTGAATTGATCCTATTGAGTTAAAACTGCAATACATTTGCTATACATTAACGTTACATAAAATCCATAATTATCCCTGACTCTGTGACATCTGGAATGACCTATTGAGAGTTTCATATCATATTGTTAAAAGAAAGCAATTCGGCGGTGACCTGATATTGACTAGTTCACATAATGATGCAGTCTCTTGAATATAGTAAAGGTAGCTCAGTTTGGGAGCCATACTGAATGTTCAACTTACGTGGTACACTGGATTTTTCTTGTCCTGTAGAAAACCAAATGACATATTTATATAGAGAAGCAAACAATTTGATCATCTGTTTCCCTTGATTCTTGAATTTCTTTCTGTAGCTGCATGTGCTGAATCTAGTGAGGGTTCTTGCTACTTTATCACCTTGGATCTTTCCACCAATTGAATTAATTTTACCAGATTGATAAAGGAAATAAAAATACAGATCAATAAATGGTACCTTTTGGATATACAAGTGCCAATGTGATCTGTTGCCACCTCTAAGGAAGGTTTCCTATACTAGTTGCATTTTTTAGGATACTATTCTTTTGGAATATTTTTCATCTTTTCTATCCTCCACACTGACACTCACTTATGTACACGTATAATCATGCACTTCCTGCACTTGTGGTTTGGGAAGAAACTGTGAATTTCAAGTTTTGAAACATAATTTCTTCTGCGAGCAATATGAGAGATGCTATCGGAATGTTAAAGCCTCTCCTGTAGTTTATCAACAAAGCTTGACGGGTCCCAAAGTGGTCGTTGACTAGCAGGATGAAAGGTCAAAGCATATAGGTTTTTGACTTGTTGGACAAGAGAGTTTGCAGCTAGAGAAATATAAAATTTAGGAAGATAGGTTTTTGGAACTCTAAAAACCATAATCTTGCATGTGTTAATAGAATGCATGTACTGTATATATTAAATATCTTCTGTAAACTCTAGAATTAATCTAAGTCTAGACAATAGCATGTAAGCAAATTTTGTTATCTGTTTAAATTTTGAACACGTTGATGAAAATTTGGACGGGAGTCTACAGCCTTTTAAGGCTAGACCAAGTGTCTATATTATGTGCATTATATTATAGAACACATCATAGATTGCTCCCCATCCGATTTTCCGAGTTATCTTGGAAAGCTTACTTTTTAGCTACTTGCAGATGCTCTCCTAATCATAGGCTTACCTGATGGGCCGACTGCACATTTCAAATTATCAAGGCTTGTTTTACACAAAGATCTCAAGGTCTGGCCATTCTTTTACCCTTTTTTCACCTGTTTATCTTCATGTTCAAAGAGGACATCATGAAAATGGAGAAACCATTGTGGAGTAGATTTTTTTCTCTATCAACTAGTATCCTTTAATAATCTCTTTCTTCTTGGGACATAGAATCTATATTTATATATATGAAATAAGTAGGGCACTGAGCACAAATGATGGCTCGATACTTATATAAGAGGAAAATCTTTACCTTGCGAATTCTTCAGTGTTCTCAGTTCTGTTATTGTGAGTGTACCATTAGTTTTTGTATTTCTTAATCTTGGATAATTTCCTATTAACTGTGGTTTTATGTTGCTTTCAGAATCATGGAAATCCGACCAGTCACGAGCCTGAGCTAGTTTTGACCAATTTTTCAACACGTTTGGGACATCGTGTTGGGAGGTACTTACTAGGTTTTCTATGATACTCAGTATAGTGACGTTCATTCTACATCAAAGTAGTCCGCAATTTGCCACTTTAGTCATACATCATTATTCATTGTTATATTCTCTTGGCGAATTATAGTGCTCCGTCTCTCTCTACCCACTCCCCCTTCCCCGGCTCTGAGTATGTGTGTCTATATACTATGTGGTTATAATTCTCTTACTGCCAATTCACGTACTGCCAATTCACGAAACTATGCCTGGTTATTTGAATTAGGATGATACAATCGCTATTTCCACAAGTACCTAATTTCCGTGGCCGGCGAGTTGTTACCTTCCACAATCAACGTGATTTTATATTCTTCCGCCATCACCGGTATGTATAGTCCTCGAGCTTTTATAATGGTGTGCATTATATTCTTGATGGAATTTGTGGCCTGTATATCTGATTATTGCATATCATTTCGTGAGAAGCTACATATTTGAAACCAAAGAAAGTAAACAGGCAGAATCAAATGGCAAAAACGGCAAGGATGGTAAGGAGGCAAAGTCTAAGGAGAAAGTAATTGCCCGGCTTCAGGTTTGTGTTTAATTATTTCTCAGTGAATGTCCAGTGCATTTTATGTTTATCTGTAAATGCCAGACCAAGAGCCTGACTTCTGGAGAGGGGGGTTGACTCAAAAGTGATTAGCGTAGAACTGAAAGAAATTGGAATTTACAATAGAACGAGAATCTAAGAGGAATCAATAAAGGACAATTTGGAGCGATAAACACTGACACAAAATTATCAATAATGTTAATAGTGCTCTCCAAATAAGGGAAAAAAATAATAATAATTAAAAAAAGAAAAAGAAAAAAGAAAAACGTGGTGCAAGGTAAGAAACCTGCACCGTTGAGCAAAGGACCCCTGGAAAGGAACCAAACAATGCTTGCGTTTTACCTTGCAATGATAATTTGAAGCTATCTCGTAGATGAGACTGAGATTCTATTTTCTAGTATTCTGCTGGCTAGTGACAGAAAGAAACAGAGACTTTATCGTGGTTGGGAGGAGGGGGGTGTGTGTTTTATTATTCAGTCCTTGTTTCATGACCACAATCCGAAAGTCATGTAACCCCACTTTTGATAGTGGAGGGGGGGAAATAAAACAGAAAGATAGACTTTTGGTAGTCCTTATTGTGTATATATTGAATGTGCATGTTTCATCCGGAGTATTTGATAGTACAATAGACGAGATCATTTCTAATTCTTTTTCAATGCTGACTAGTACTATCTAATTCATGTAACCACACTCTCTAAAAATATAGTTTGGACATGTGATATCTCCCTTTTATCATCTCGAATATGTGTATTATTCTTTTGACATTGTCATACTTAATAAGACATTCTGGCTCATGATAGATGGGTACTCTCTTTAAAGTTCTGATGAAGAGTTTGTGAGAAAGTACACAAGGCAATTACTAATAAACATCCTGTTTTTATTAGCATATACCTCTTGTTTTAAGTGATTCCAAGCAAACCTTTCACTGAAATATGTTCCAACATAAATTTGATCTCAAAATTGCAGGAATGCGGTCCTCGTTTCACAATGAAATTAATCAGTCTGCAGCATGGAACATTTGATACAAAGGGTGGGGAATACGAGTGGGTTCATAAGGTTATTTTCTAATTTTACTTGCTGTTTTAATCACATGCACAATCGCTTTTTTCGTCCCACTTGTGACATGATTACTGATGGCTTACATTTTTTTTTTGTCCCCAATTTTTTTCTTTGCCAGCCTGAAATGGATACTAGTCGCAGGAGATTTTTCTTATGACATGCTCTGAAACTGAGCTATCGACTTTTTTGACCTTGTAGTTGAAGCCATTGTGAGGAAACAAGCTATTTTCTACATGATTTCACCATCTATGCAGATTTCTGTCTTCCTCAATTTCTACCCCTTTTTTAAAGTTTAGGCTCTACTTTTGTATTTATTTATTTTGCGGGTTAAGGTGAGGGATTGGATGTTATTCTATAATGCTTAATGTGAGCGGTTTTTTTGTGCAATGGACAAGAACCCATAGTTCTCCGACCTCAATGCTAATGGTTATCCCAGTCGTATGTATGATAGAGGTGGTGATTGACCGCAATGCTAATGGTTATCCCCATGGTCCAACGAATGAATGAAGCTATGATCGTACCCGGATAGAGATGATGGTCTTCGTTGTAATTTTATCATAATTTCACTATTATTCACACATTTCTTGAGAATCGCTTACTACTTTTCATCATAATCTAGTTAAAACTTCATCTAAACATGCATTCGAAACGAGTGAAAGTTGACTCTATTGGCCTTCCTACTGTCTAAAGATTTAAATTTAAATCACTTGATGATCAATTGTTGGTTCTACTAGAGGATGTTAAATCAACAGTGTTGATTGTTTTATTGCTCGAAGAAGTAGGTGCAATGATTGATGTTATTGACTTGGCATCAAGAGTTGAAAAATTAAGTACAGGAAATGTTGTCAGATTTTGTACAGAATTTTGAATTGGAAAAATCATGCACGTGTATATGTGCGTTTTCTTCCTCCATGTTTGAATCCAGTCTATCCATTTCAAATGTGTGTATTTTGTGAAATTTTCTTGTACTTGTAGCATCATTTTCAAGAGTTACCTCAATGGTCACCAGTTCGAGTTTTCTTAGAGTCACTGAGGTGAGTATCCGATCGTAAATTTCAGGGTCCTGTGAAATTAGTCGAGGACTGAGGTGAGTATCCGGTCGTAAACTTCAAGATCTCGTGAAATTAGTCGAGGTGCGCGCAAATTGGTGTGAATATTCATGGTTAAAAAAAATAAAATTCTAGAGTTATTGAGTGTCGTCATTATAGAGGTTGAGCGCACAGATTAAAGGTGACAGTTATAAGAAAAAAAAAAAAAAAAAGGCTACACATGCGTCCTTTTTGACATTTGAAGTTGTTAAAAAAGGATCAGAGGTAAAATTGTTTATTTTTTTAAACTGTTCAATGATTTGTTGTCACGTGGCAAAGTGTAAAAAATAATATAAATGATGATATAGTTGGAAAGTAAATACCTGATGACATTTTGCTATG
The DNA here is from genome assembly GCA_903798235.1 of Fraxinus ornus. Classification (NCBI taxonomy): domain Eukaryota; kingdom Viridiplantae; phylum Streptophyta; class Magnoliopsida; order Lamiales; family Oleaceae; genus Fraxinus; species Fraxinus ornus. The sequence goes on from CAIGRF010090121.1 coordinate 8,003, forward strand.
GATTAGACTCATCAAGCATGGATAATTATTCCAACCTTGGGAGGTATGCGTTCGTTTATAATCCTGAGAGGTTGTTCAATTGGTCAGGACTTGTGTTTGCTATTCAATGGTTACCGGTTTGACTGTTCGAGTTCCCTTAGGCCACTGAGATGAGTACCCACTCGTAAATCTCAGAGCCTCGTGGAATTAGTCGATGTGCGCGCAAGCTGACCTGAAAATTCACAGTTATAAAAAAAAAAAGGTATGCATTGATTTATTTGAAGAAGTTATTTAACTTGTTAAAGTGTTAGAATTTTGATGTGTTTTATAATTATGTCCATCACTTTTAATTGTAAAATTTGATCAACTCAATTATTGGATCAAGCTAATTGAATTCTAAGATGCAATCTTGAGGTCCCCCCGTGATTGCAGTAATTTGTAGTGCGCATGAGAAAAAAGGATAATTTAAAGTGGAGTAATTATGCTACACTTTTTGTTAAATTATCCTCATTTTAATTATAATGAAAAGTTCTTAATTTTCATTCATTTTTATACTTATGTCTTCAATTTTATTTTATTTTATTTTGTCTTATTTTTATCACCAACATCTATTAATTAGCTTATGTTGTCACTAACATCGATCGATTTGTTTTTAAATAAACAAGAAAAATAACAAATCGCAAAAGTTGACAAAATATTTTTACCAGAATAATAGAATATTTGAACAAAAATCGACGTAACAAACAAAATGTGTTGGTGTGAATATAATTATCTTTTAAAAGTGAGGGTGGTTTATAGGCTGTGAGTGCCATGTGAAGGGATTCAATTAATGATTGCACATATCCTTAAGATGCTGTAAACATGATTACTACTAATTTATTCTCTTTAAACTAAGAAAAATAAGTAGCTTTTAACTTTAATTGATTAGATTTTGTGCGGCTACTTAGAATTCCCATAATCATTGCAATATTTTTTATTTGTTTGTTTATTTTTTTGAATGAGATGCTCAAGAATAATGATTCCTCATTATAATTCTTGATAATTAATTTATTTTAAAAAAATTATTTAATCAGGAATTATATTATTACTAACATTACTAAATTAAAAATTATATTAAAATATTACATTTATTAATAAATTAAAAAAATCATTACACTTAATATAACAACTAAAAAAATTATATTTAACATACAAAATAAAATAAAGATTATATATAATAAAAAATTATATTATAATTGTTAACAAAAATAATAATTAAATTAAATCATTAAATAATAAAATGAAATAGAAAGGATATAATAGAAATGGAAATTAATGTATTATAAAACGAAGGACAGAATGAAGAAAAACTCTAAAAATCACGTCAAATAAAACAATTTGATGCAACCGGGGACCCCAGCCCATTGATTTTCTTTTTTTTAGTAGATTTTTTTTTTTTACGTATTAACCCGACTTGTAGTCCAGTCATGATCCGTCCCTGGATGCAACAATGTCGATTGCATCAAATTGAATTGGAGTGATTTTTTTGCAATTTGGTGCTAAGTAAACTATTTATTTTGACAATTACTTTTAAAATAAATAATCCTTTTTTTTTACATAAAAATGAAGAAAATTTAACTCATTACAAAGCTTAGCCAAGCGTGGGGAACAATTTTATAATCAAATAATTATTATGCTAATTTTCAAAATGGTTCCGACCCTACACTCGCATGCGCCGAACCCCTCCTTCTCTATATATACAATTACACATGCACGTACAAATACTATAAAACTAACAAGAAGAAGAAGAAGAAGGAGCTGCATTAGCTTGATCATGGCAGGGAATATTCGTAATGCTGTAATGGCATTTTTGATCCCTCTTCCTTCCATTCTCTTCTACCTCTCTTTCCTCGGCCAGTTCCGTGATCGTCCTCTTATTACAGCAGCAGGCGATGACAATTCTCTGTCGCCTTTGTGGGTTTGGTGCTACCAACACCCTCTGCTATTGGCCAACGTCCTCTTTTTCCTCAATGTTAATCTTAGTTTCTGGATAATTGGGCTTCTCCAGTCAAGCCATTGGGTGGGTAATTAAGCTTTTTTAACCTTGTGTATCTACTTTTTCTCACTAATCTTACTCGTCATTTTGGGTACTCAGTCGATTTAATCTTAATCCGTTTAATAGCTCAAGCACTTATATGGATTATTATTTTCATATTAAAATGTTTTGGAATTTTACGCATTAGTTTCTTTGTCTTCGAATTTGACTATTGGTTTGAGCATTACATAGATTGAGAATTGCTTTTTGAGCTCTGATACTGATTTCCATCTTAAGAGATGAACTCTGTGTACAGGAGTAGCCCAAATTCATTATAAATTTTCATATTTAAGCAACGCGGAATATGACCTTTAATATTGTGCAGATGATAGATCCGTATTGGACGGTGATACCATTGTTGCTGGTGCATTACTATGGATCTCATCCGTTGGCAGAGTACAATCTTTTAAGGTCGAGTCTGGTGAGATTTTTGACTTTAATTTGGAGCGTTAGGCTTTCTCATAACTACTTCCGCCGGGAAGAGTGGCAATGGGGTGCCCGGGAAGACTGGAGATTTACCGATATGCGGCAGCAATACGGCAAAAACTGGTGGTGGGTTTCTTTCTTTGCTATTTACCTCTCTCAGCAGGTATAATCCTATTCTTTTTATCAGAATGTTCTACATCTTTTATGGATGTAAACTGTTTGATGAAATGTCTCAACTACATGGTGCATATTGTGCTTAGCTTAAAAATTTACTTATAAGTAAATCAGCGTTATGGAATAAATAATTTTCTCTTGTCAAATTGAAAATAAGTTTACTAAATCTGAAATTAATCCTGCTTAATTAACTTTTTCTACCTACCAGGAAAAAGTATTAATGTAACCATGCATTGAAGCGAAAAAAAGCTAGTTAAAAGTAAATTTGACTTACTTTTAAGCTTAACCAATGCTCATAATTGAACAGATAATTTACTCTGATTCTCTTTTTCACTCTAAAATTCTGCTATTATAGTTGTTTGTACTGTGTATTCATAGAGGAAAATAGTGATTTATGTAGAATTTTTACGTAGCGAAATCCAAAGAAAAAATTTAATATAATCAAATATTTAAGTAATAATAAAATTTGAGATGAGAAAACCGGGCTTTTGGAGATATAACTTTTTAAACATTTGGTTGCGATGGCTACTTGGCAGGTTTTTCTGATGGGAATATGCATGCCTTTCTACATTGTCCATTCAATGAACAAGGACTTCAATATCTGGGATGTTGTTGCTGCACTAACATGCTTGACCGGCATTGTCATTGCTTATTATGCCGACACACAGCTTCACACTTTCGTTATTAGAAATAATGAATTGAAAAAGCTCGGCCAGCCGATGGTTCCCTGTCTCGAAGAAGGCCTATGGCGATACTCGAGACATCCAAACTATTTTGGGGAGCAGTTATGGTGGTGGGGGCTGTTTATTTTTGCATGGAATTTGGGTTCTGGCTGGAGTTTTATTGGTGCCCTTATAAACAGTATGTGCTTAGCCTATGTGACTGGACTTGTGGAGAAGAGAATGCTGGAAAAAGATTACAGGGCTGATGCATATAGA
>CAIGRF010090149.1:5527-21188 GCA_903798235.1 Fraxinus ornus
GATCCAATCCATTTAACAAAAACCAAATAAAAGGCATCTGTCCAATCCAATTTCCATATCCATTTCTCATTTCTTCTGGCAGTGGGCGACGACTACGATCTACGAGGGCAATTGTTGGTGAAATTAATTTGGGTGAAATTAATTTGGGGGCTAGAGTGGAGGATGGGTTGTGGTGACTGGTGACTGGTGACTAGTGAGTGGAGGCTGGACTGCAGCGAAGCTTTTTGCTGGAGACTGGAGTGGAGGCTGGGTTGCGTTTTCTGTTGTGGTCTGTGGACTGGAGGCTGGAGTGGAGTGGACTGTGGAGGAAAGGAGAGGCTGGAGCTACGGTAGATGATATTGAATCCCTTGTGGTAGATGATAGCAATGGTGTCAAAATCATTTCACGTGAATTGTTTGGAATGGACGCCTTTATTCCTATTAGTTTATACGGAAAATCTGTCCTTTTACTAATTCCACTCCTTACAGGTGGGGGAGCACGTGAAGTGGGGGGTGAATTACTTATTCTTTTATTGGGTAATTCTGTGAAAAATAAGTAAGTTCAAATCATTGAAAATGAAATAATATTAGCAGGTTTATTCTTTTGTTAACGGATTTTTAACAAATTTTAATTTTGTGAATCTACAAGTGTCATATCAACTTGTTAGATAAATTTCACATAAAGGTATTCGTTCTATCCCTTTTTATTTAATTTTTCAAATGAGGTTATGCATTTACTCCTTGAAAAAATTGTTGACCTCAAAACTCAATGCGTTGCTTTTGCCATGCTATGAACCTAAAAATGTGAACGGACATGTATAATACAAGTGAGCTAACCTTAAAAGTCAAGATAGTTGCTTCAATTCTAACTGTCAAATAAGTTAATAGAATTGCACACATAATATGATAAAAAAATTCAATAACCTCTAAAAATGTATTTGAGCTACGGGCGATCGTTGATTGTCTACGGTCATCGCTCAACGATCTCCGCACGTGCTGGGTCGAATTCCTGAATTCGCCCCTGCCGCAACCTTCTCAAATTTGGTAGAGGCATGTACATAACGAACCTCGTATATCCTAGGTTTTACATAAATGAAATGAATGTATTAACTAAAATAAGCTAGATGAGATTTTATTGGTATGGCACTGTCTAAAAGTGCTTTTGTCGATTTTATTTTTCTATCATATTATCCAACTATTTTTTTAGAATTAAATTAGTTGTACATTCCTTTTGTACAACAAATTTGACATTTCTTGATGTGTCAAAATCATAGGTATTGATATGAAAATGTGTAATTCAAATCAATGGCTATAATTTTGACACATCATAAATGTCAAAATTAATGTATAAAATGAAGAATAGTGTTATTTGCATACGCTCACTTTCGTAGTCGTCCTACATAAAATACATGTAACATATGTTTGTCAGTGATTTGATGCATGCTGTCACAGTTATGCCATCCAGGTGGAACGATGAGTCGTTAGTTATGTCCGTATTCCGTAATCTGTACAATGCGTACATGTGGGACGACTTCCTTCTTCCCACAATTAAGCCGGAAATGGTGGCATCCAATCTCCCATTTTCAATTCAACATTAATGGTTTTGTCAATGCTGAGACAGCACAATCCCATTATCTGTTACAATACAAGGGCATATAAAGTCGTGCACGAAATACAATTTTTTTCAAGACTATGGCACCCACTTGCTTTTTGAGAAAAGATGATAAATATGTTTATTAACATATTGTTCTTGTTTTGTGAAGATTAAAATAAGAATTTTAACATATTTTGATAAATTTGATGAAATATGTTGACCTCGTTTTTTGCATAGTTAACGTGGTCAACAGATATTGGATCAACTCACTCTCTTTCAAGCTAATTCCAACACGCATGGAAGAATTGTTTATCGACAATCAATATGGTATGAACATGGGAGAAGCTTACAACACGAGACAGAGATATTCGGGGCCCCGATGAAAGATATGAGATAACTTACACGATAATGAACGATAAATCAATAACCAATCTCACCATAAAAATTATACTTCAAACACTCGAAAAACTAGACTAATCAGAAAGAGAGCGTATATGGCATATAGTTAATATATTTTCTTTTCATTACCCCCTAAATGGCACAAATGGGGAGGGGGTATTTATAGCGTTACATACGCAATATTAACATTAGATGAGAGGACACGTGGTTTCATCTCCTTTACTGAAACATCACATCTTAGGTATTAATTTTGAATAAATTTCATAAATATAAGATTTTCAAACAGGGATGTCACCAGCCGTAGTTGAGCCTCAGATTTTTCTTCGTTTAGCATTGTCACTTCGGCAAAGCAATTTCGTTTGGGCCTCAAACTTATCTTTTAATATATCGGCTTTGACGGGTTGGATTATCTGGAATCTAGTAGACCTAGCTCGTCGGATGCCACATGGTTTCGACATAAGGTGCTTTAGTGAGTCGACACAAACACGTGGGAACTTAGGTGAAGAGACATCACAATAGTCCCCCAAGTTTGTGTATGATTATTTAGATAATGTATGTATTTTTATTTGGAACCAAATTTCTTTAAAGTACACTTCCTGATACAGTTAGGTTTTGGACCAACACAAAATATATAATTAAAAATTATGAATCCTATAAAATATGTTGTTAGAATTAATTATTGGTTTTGACTTAGATTAAAATCTAATTTTAATTCCTACAAAACATTGACTTAATTGAGTAATTGATCCGATCCTTTATTGTTTGAAGAAAAACTCCCGTTCAACTCATGAAGCTTGACTATATACACGAGACCATTGTTCATAGCGAGCCAAGCTATAAAGGAAGAGAGACATCTATTGATTACAAATTTATAGTATGAGATCTTGCATAGATGTCACAAAATTTGAAAGTACACCAAAATTTGTCACTTTTTTTCAAATGGTGCTTGAAAATATAATTTAACTTAGTGCTTGTTTAGGAGGTTTTTAAATTATAATAATGTTTTTAATTATGAGTTTTGACATAAAAAATAAAAATAATTTAATTGTGGGCATTAATTTTTATACTAAAAAATTTAACAGGGTTGAATTTCACCTAATTTTCTTAATTCTTTAATTTGTGCCACCACTATTCCAAGTCAATGTTCAAGAAGAATCCATATATTTCCGAACTTTGATAAGTTAAAATTTTAGTTTCTTTAGATGAATTGTGATATTTCTATTATTTAATTAATATTAAATTGATTTTTAAACTTAAATATTTGATTTATATAATTAATTGTGAGATTTATATTATTTAAATAATATTATAAATTGATTTTTAAAGTTAACTATTTAATTTATATAAGTAATTGTAGTGGAGAAATTATTCAGTTATAATATAATCGACATCGAATGTGAGACAGTAACAAATTATTGCTATAATAATTCAATTTAATTGCTTTCTAATTTTCTAATTTCCTGTTTCTTTTTTTTTTTTTTCCTCTCTTTAAAATAAGAGAGATAAGACTAACTATGCAAATTTCAGGTTTAATAATATAGTTAATAAAAGTAGTAGAAAATCGAATATGCTCATGCACAAGACACCAACTTGTAAAAGTTAAAAATATTTTAAAAAGAATCCAAGAAATAATTAAAATAAGAAAAAAAAAATCAAGAAGAAAATAACATATTAGAGGTGGACTTAAAAATAAAAAAATTGAAATATACTTATCCCAGTAATTTTCCAAAAGAATAGCTCCCAATGTACAGTTATATGGCTACGTCATAACCTTTATATTTCAATGCAAAAGACAACTCAATCTATACTAAAAAAATACTTAAATTTTCTTAAAAATACGGTTTTTTTTTTTTTTTTTTTTTAATAGAATAGATGTCTATTGTTGTCCTTTGTGTCGGTTTAAGTACAAAAAAACTGTATCGGATTTTGTTTTTTCAGACAAATTTATCCTTTTGTTTCTCCTTATTTGTTGAAGTTGAACTGGGAATTAAAAAAAAAAAAAAATGAATGAATGTCGTGTTGGATTTTGAAATTTTGTTCGTTTATTTGACTTGTGGTCGTTCAACTGATTTAGGGTTTGACCTCAAACCCTCAAACCCACCTCCATTCATTTGATAATTTTGCAACCGTAATGATCTACGATTATTATGTTCCTACTAATTAGTTAATCAATCATGCTTCGTGTCATTTGACAATTTAAAAAATTAAAAAAAGAAAAAAGAAACAGTTTTCCCTCAACAATTTTTTAAAGACAAAGCTAATATCAAACATGATGTACACTCTGAAATGTACGAGTGACATTTCCCTTAGTGTGATATCGAGATGGTATTTGACGAAGATGGTAGGCGAGATAGATTGGACAAAGTGTGATATCGAGGCGTTAAAGAATGCGAGCATGAAAATTAGTGCTAGTAGAAAGTGGAGTGTTAGGGCACTATGGTGTGTATTTTTGTTCTCTTCAATCCCAATTTAGGGTTTGGTTCGGTTGAAAAATAAGAATGTCTACACATGTTTATGAGGAGTCGAACATTGAGATTCTTGAGGAGTACTTGGAGTGTGATATGAGACTAATATTAGTAATGTTGCGATTTTTGTTGACTCCCCGGCCAAGGAGACAAAAGTGGCGACATGACGACATTTATGAGTTAACCTGGACTGAACATGAAGAAGCCATAGATATATTTGCATAGTATGTCGATATTTTCTTATTGACGACATACTGAGTTGATTGCCACCAGTACGAGGCGGTAAATCAAAAAAGAGACAAGATTGGAGGGTGAATCTTCGTCAACTTGAAGACAATGATAATGATGGGATACAAGTTAGATTGGATGAATGCGAATTGTCAAGAATCTCAAAAACATCACCGTATAAATTTAAAGTACTAGGACCCCGGGAAGTGGAACATCGAGACATTATGGGGTGTCAGAAAGTTGCATATCGATTAGTCTAATTTTATTCGTTATGTTTATGGTAACATTGGTACTTATATTTGCATCAGTTGTGGAATAAAATAGAAGAATATTAGCAACGCTTTCTATATTCTATGTATATTTCTTTTATACAATTTACAATCTCAAATATAGTCAGTCAGATATTTTATATAAGAATGTCTTTGTTATTAATTTTATAATTATTGAAAGTAGCTTTCTTGTCTTCTTGATGATTTTACTTGGTAGAAAAAGAGATTCGATCCGAGTTAAATTAGGCTAAAAATAAATAATAAAAATTAAGTTGGGACCAATATTTTCAAAATATATTTTTTCTTTCTTCTTTTCAATAAAATAATACTATACGTAAATTCATAACCTTTTTTATTTTATTTTTTTAATAACATATTTTTCATCAATTTATTATTTCAAAATACATTCTTACAGAAAAGGGGCTCGAATATGCATTAAATGATTTGGTAGTAAACATGCTTAACGCTTGTAAGTGAAAAGCACGCTGTAATTATGAAGGTTTTGCTAGGTTAGTCCCCACATGCTTGCATAATTAAGAATTTGAAATTTGGAATAATATGATTGGATCTTTAATTTGACTTTAGCCCTTCTAAATTTTGAAGAAAAAGAAACAAAAATAAAAGGAGAGGTGGGAAGCACATGGAGGAGTTGACTCATGAAATCAAGATTCACCATTGACGTGACATTCCTCACTTTTCATTACATTCCATCTCGAATCATCCGTACTCCTGGCGGGAAAGGGTTTTGGTGGCAAATGGAAAAAAAGTTAGAAGGTTAAAGTTAATTGTACATCACATTTCATACTTAACACCGACTTTCCGTGATAAATGGACCCTTAGGGGGCCAGCTAGAGAAAATGTTAGAAAGTTAAAGTAAATTGTACATCACATTTCTATATCATGTTTAACACCGACTTCCTGTCATAGATGGGCCCCCATCTGTCTCAGGAGGCCAGTTGGAGAAAAAGTTAGAAGGTTAAAGTAAATTGTACATCACATTTCTATATCATGCTTAACACGAACTCCCTGTGATATATGGGCCCCCATCTGTCTCGAGGGCTAGCTGGAGAAAAAGTTAGAAGGTTAAAGTAAATTGTGCATCACATTTCTATATCATGCTTAACATTGACTCTCTGTAATAGATGGGCCCCCATCTGTTTCGTGGCCTAGCTGGCCCCCCGTGGTCTTGTACATATATTTTTATTCGGAAAATTATAGAGATCCTATTTGATGTTTTTGATAATTTACTTTATAAAAATTACACAAACTCGAAACTTATATTATTTCAGATTTTGAATATGCATATATATAATGAAGTTTATGACAATTTTAGAGGCGTCTCTCCATTTTAAAAAAATTATACAAACTCTCCTTGTTTCTTGTTTTTATATATAATTAATAATCTATAACTTACCTCAACCGCTTCTCTTTCACGTATTAACATAAATAATAATAGTAATGTCTACAACATCTTACATTTCATCTTTTAATTCCTTTTAACAATAATATAATACATCAAATACCATTTTAATATTTCTAACTAATATGTATTTATTTCAAATATATTTTGCATCTAAGTTATTATATACTTTGATTTGACAACTCCATCTTCATGATTGCTATTTTCATCATGATCAATATAGATTATTAAAATTTCGAACCAATTTTTGTACTCAATTATCAAATTTTTGCCTCATAATCACTTCTTATTCGTTGATATCTTCCCTATATTTTAAGGGCTTGTTTGGGAGCAATTAAAATTCAAAATATAGTCGTTATTGAGTTCCACTCATCTAATAAAATTCAAAATGACATTTTTGTCTATTTTAACACCTGTAATTTTTATTGGATCGAATTGAATCGTTCGATTTGATTTGATATGATAAACTGTATCCACCCCTAAAAAAAAAAAAAAAAACTACATTATTAATATTGCCAATGATCACGAATTCGAATCGTATTTACTTTTGGTCATATTTTATATAGAATGTTTGGTACTAGTGGTAGACATTTACGAACACAAATATGAAGACGGAAAGTCGCAATAATTTCGTTAATTTGCTCATATGTGTCGCGCGTGTGGCTCGAGACATGCATGCGACTGTAGGATTTGCATGGTTTGTGGCCCTTTAATTGCGGAATCCAAATGGAACCCGCCCAAAATGTCCGAAAATTCCACCCTCTAGGTTGGGTTAAATGCAATGCACATCACTCAACTTTAAATGGAGTTTCATCTTGATCACTCATCTTCAATTTGACATAATCAGAATATCAGATCATTTTACTTCAATTAAATTTCAAATATGGTGACTTACTATCACCAGTTTATAACGTTAGGTCATAACTAATGCATAGCTGATGTGTAAAAACGTATTTTTAGTTCATCCGAATTTGTTTTAAAAGAATGGGCGATGTCACACAAAACACGTCAATCTTTACTTGTTTTAAGAATAATGATATATGTACATAGCATAATCCATAGGAGTTGACATAATAGCCACGTAGCAAACCCCTATTGGAGGGGTGTCTGGCTCATATCCTTATGGATAATGCTATGTAACATCGATTTAAGTGACACTACGTGATATTCTAAATTAAATATAACATAATGTGACCCATTTAATTGTAAATTTATTTAGTGACAATGGATGCAATGACTAGATTTTTAAAATAAATCGAAATTAGATAACCCGATTGCACCGTATTAAAGATTAGGGGCTAGATCGACGTAACGAGTAGCTCGAATGCAACTTTTCTCAGAGTTGAAAATAACACGTCATGCATTTAATAAAGGGATACCAGTTTCATTATAGTGTCCTCTAGTTGGGCTCAACTTCAGCTTAATTGCTTGTCCCCACCATGCCAAAAACAAAGGGAAAAGAATTGTCTCTGCATTGGTATCAAAGTGGGGCTACATTAGTATGCTTTTCCGTATCCATGTTTTAATTCCTTGAATCATAGCCGCTGATTACGCTTAAACTTTCTTCCGTTTGACGCAAAGCTATTTGTTGCATTACACCAACTAACTAAACTTCCTTTTCACATCTATTTCTAGGTGCATAACTATGGAACTTTTATTTTTCTACAAATTTTAGGGCACACTAACTTTCTTTTTAATGAGGTTGTATACAATTAATATAAGCACTAAACATTACGTGGGATTTACTACTATAAAAATAAATAGTATCTTGATTCTCACTAAAACACGTGATTTTGAAAAAAAAATGTTTCAAACCGTGGTGAACGTCTTTAGGTATGTGGAAGTTTGAATTCTCACTCTTAAGAGTGTGTTTGGTAGAGGTTAAAATTGAAAAATTAGACGTTATTGTTGATTTTTATTAGACGAGTGGAACCCAATAACGACTATATTTTCAATTTTAATCAACTTTTGAGTTCTACCAAACATGTCTTCTATACATTTGGCATTTGAACCCTCTATTGAGCCATTAAAGGTCCAAAATAATAAAAGTACAACGATTTGGCATTCTTTAGATACCGCAAGGATCCTCGTCTCAAACGAGCAAAAAGTTATGCGTATGAGATGAGTTTCATTCTTTTTCACCGAACTTCTCACTTTCAATCCCAAAAATAAGAAATAAAAGAGCCCACTTTCCTCCTATAAGGGGAAGTTGTCAAATATCATGCACTCCCTAGGATGTCACACCCAAAAAATTGAGGTTAATTAACGATAATGCGGTGCATATAAATGGTCTATTACTCACTTTGAGTGAATTGTTACCTTTATGGATCTCTAATTATGGAATGAAAATAGAGGGGTTAATGACCTCAATAGTCACTGAACTTTGGTCAAAGTTTCCACCAGGTCACTGAACTTTAAAAACAACGTGGTTAGTCATTGAACTTTCGAAAAATCACCCCATTGATCATTAAACTTTAAAAATCACCTCATTGGTCACTAAACTTTGCAAAATGTTTCCCAAAAGATCACTGAACCTAGTGACTATTTGGAAAACTTTTTGCAAAGTTCAGTGACCTCATAGAAATCTTTTGCAAAGTTCAGTGACCAATGGGGTGATTTTTAAAGTTCAGTGATGAATGGGGTGATTTTTCGAAAGTTCAGTGACTAACCACGTAGTTTTTAAAGTTCAGTGACTTGGTGGAAACTTTCGGTAAAGTTCAATGACTATTGAGGTANTATTGAGGTAATTAACCCGAAAATAGAGTGATCAATCTTAAAAGCGACACACAGAAGAGATTGCAAGTTGTAACGTGCTACATGTGTATTCATTTGTGAGCCCAGTTGGAATATAGAATAAAACAGTTAAACTACTTAACAACATGACCCCATATTAAAGAGCTTCATACATTTACAAAAGCTTCTCATTTTACCAAAAAGGATCTTAAATACTACTCCAATTACACATCTGCCACTGATACTCTGTTTGAGCCTCCCCTCCATAAGTAGTCCTCTTCCCTCCACACCTTCCTCCACATCTCTCACTCATACCCACATTCTCGTTTCTTCAGTGAGACAAAATGGCTTTAGTCGGTCGATTGTGCAACGTAGCTTTTCTCCTCTCACTTTTGTCACTGGCAGTTCAAGCCAGAATCCCCGGAGTTTACACAGGTGGATCATGGCAAGGTGCCCATGCCACTTTCTATGGAGGCAGTGACGCTTCTGGCACAATGGGTGCGTAAAAATTTCGTAGACTGGTAGAGTTTTAATTATAGGTGTGATTCTAACTCATTTTATGTTCAGGTGGTGCTTGTGGATATGGCAACTTATACAGCCAAGGCTATGGAGTAAACACCGCCGCCCTCAGCACGGCTTTGTTCAACAACGGCTTCAGCTGCGGGGCGTGCTTCGAGATCAAGTGTTCTAACGAACGCCAGTGGTGCCACGCCGGCAGCCCCTCTATTTTCATCACTGCCACCAATTTTTGCCCGCCTAACTACGCTCTGCCAAACGACAATGGCGGCTGGTGCAACCCACCAAGGTCACACTTCGACCTCGCCATGCCCATGTTTCTCAAAATCGCCGAGTATCGTGCAGGAATTGTTCCGGTAGATTACCGTCGGTAATGTTTTCGTCCCTTTTGCTCTGTTTTTTATTGAGTCAATTTGTGTTTGATACACTGTATGCATGCTTACGAAAATCAAATCAAGTTATTACGAAGAGAACACAAATACGGACGAGAACACGTATCTAGATCAATCATGCTACATAGACATAAGTGCCGACATAATTCTTGACGTAATGCATATAACAATATATCATTAAACTGTTTAAAATACAATCAACTTTTCCATCCAATCATATCTTGCCAACACCCACTATGTCACATACTTTCTGACAAAGTATTCAGTTTCCAATTAGACAGGTGAGACAGTTTTTAGTCCCTTCAGCTCCAAATATTTTTTTTTGTCTCCATCAAAATCAAATTATTTTAGAGCCTTCCCATTTGGGAGTATAGATAATAGCCATCCAAGAGAGTAAGGGCATTAAATGAAATTCGAACAAAATGCATAGATTGGTTGGTTGTCAAACTAGTAGCAATTAAAGCCAAGCAAACATCATCTTTAACATTAATATCGGGACCCACTTTATCAATATTACATTCTTCTTTTCAAAATTTTCATGTAAAATCAGCAAATAACTTTTAAGTACAATTAAATATGAATTAACTTGGTACATTTTTTTATGATTGCAGGGTGCCATGCAGGAAGCCAGGGGGAATAAGGTTCACCATCAATGGATTCCGTTACTTTAACCTAGTTTTGATCACCAACGTAGCGGGAGCAGGAGATATCGTGAGGGTGAGCATTAAAGGGTCGAGGACCGGGTGGATGGGCATGAGTCGAAATTGGGGACAAAATTGGCAATCAAACTCGGATTTGGTTGGTCAAGCACTCTCATTTAGAGTGACCGGTAGTGATCGACGCACTTCTACCTCATGGAACATAGTTCCTCAACATTGGCAATTCGGTCAAACTTTTGTTGGGAAGAACTTCAGAGTCTGATATGTAAAAGTCAAAATTCCATAATTAATTAATTAATTTACCCTTTTTTTGACTGTTGGGTTTAGTGATTTCTCGAGGACTGTGAAAGTTAGTGGAAAAATGTTGTATGGGATTGGGTAAACCAAAAAAAAAAAAAATGGAAATTTTACTTTTTGTAATGTGGGAATTGAGAAAGGGAAAGGGGAGAGAATCAGAATAGCTGAAGCGGCTGCACCAGATTGTTGCCCGCAGCTATTTTATTCTTAAAGAGAATTGTAGTATAATATTGTTATGTGATATTTAACTTATTATATTTCCAGTCTTTTTTTTATGGAATTGGGGGAAAGGGCTTTCATAGTATTTGCCAAAATTTAATGAGAATATTTAGCTAAGAGACGACCTAACTTTATGACGTCATTTTATAGTTTTCAGCCATTATGAAAATTTATGTGAACTTAAATTCTATTGGTGCACAAAGCACGACATATAAAATTTCTAACGTTTTCATGAAAAAGAAAAAATAAATTCTAACATTTTTATTTTATTTATCTTTTGTCGTCAATTCATGACAAGTGGATCTTTGGATTCCTACTATATTTTCAAAAGGTACAACAAAATAATGCTTCGGATACCTTTGGAACAAGAATGTTTCTTGCTTTGAGTCTGGTTGAAATCATTTTTTATATATGGGATTGGGGAGTGGTGGGATCAGTTTGGTTTGGTTGTACAACGTGGTCCATTTCCAAATTTTAATACACATTTTTGGGTCTAAACCTCGAGCTCATTTTAATTACAACCATGTTATAGTGCTAGAATAACTGGCATAATGACACGTGACATTATATAACTGTTTACGACACAATTATTTTTTCCAACAGATCACCTCCTGCCACCTAGGATTCGCCATTGCTCCCGCATTATTTGCCTAACAAAGTGGCTTAATCCTTCAAATTAATGTACTTTCCTATATTGTTCTAATAAATAGAGATTGTGATCATAAATAGGATTGGACTTGAAAATCAAAGCTCGAAAAATCGACCGACACAAATTGAAATGGGTCGGGTTGGGTCGGTTTAAGAATAAACCCAAATTGGATCGAGTAAAATAAATTTAAAATAATTGTGAGTCGAGTCGGTTCAGCCTCACAAACCAACACAACCCACTTAAACCCTATTATTTCCTCATCAGTTCACCAACTCTTTTCCAGGTGCTATGTTCTTCCTTCAACACTTACCTTTCTTCACGATCTTTTAGCAGGGTGGGGACTCTAGACTTCGTCTTCACCAGAGCGAGAGCCCAGCTAGAACTCTGGTGAAGCCAACTTGTTAAGGTCAAAGTCTCGATGGTGGGTAACAGTGGATCCAGCTCCTTTCGATGACATCACTGCACTGCTACTGCTAGATCCTCCCTTGTTAATGGGTGCCCCATCTTCATAGTGGCGTCTTTTGTGACCCCCAAGGCTTGTCCAGTGGGGAAGCACTTGTGGTAGATGTAGCACTCATGGACCCTCCCATTAGTTCCTTTTCTTTTGAGAGGAATAAAGATTTTGTGATACTAAATATTAATTGGTACTGATTTAAAATCAAATTTTTAGTAAATTTTGATAAAAATTAAACAGTTATGGATTTCATGAAATATGTTATTAAAATTAATTGTTAACTTTGATTTAGATTAAAATTTAGATTTCATTCGATATGCCACCTAGGATTCGCCATTGCTCCAGCCTCATTCGCCTAACAAAGTGGCTTAATCCTTCTAATTAATGTACCTTCCTATATTGTTATAATAAATAGAGATTGTGATCATAAATAGGATTGGACTTCAAAACCACAGCTCGAAAAGCCGACCGGACACAAATCGAAATGGGTCGGTTTAAGAATAAACCCAAATTGGATCGAGTAAAATAAATTTAAAATAATTGTGGGTCGGGTCGGTTCAGCCTCACAAACCAACCCAACCCACTTAAACCCTATTATTTCCTCATCAGTTCACCAACCCTTTTCCAGGTGCTATGTTCTTCCTTCAACACTTACCTTTCTTCACGATCTTCTAGCAGGGTGGGGACTCTTGACTTCGTCTTCACCGGAGCCAGAGCCCGGCCAGAACTCTGGTGAAGCCGACTTGTTAAGGTCGAAGTCTCGGTGGTGGGTAACAGTGGATCCAACTCCTTTCAATGACATCACTGCATTGCTACTGCCAGATCCTCCCTTGTTAATGGGTGCCCCACCTTCATAGTGGCGCCTTTTGTGACCCCCAAGGCTTGTCCAGTGGGGAAGCACTTGTGGCAGATGTAGCACTCATGGACCCTCCCATGAGTTCCTTTTCTTTTGAAAGGAATAAAGATTTTGTGAAACTAAATATTAATTGTTACTGATTTAAAATCAAATTTTTAGTAAATTTTGATAAAAATTACAGTTATGGATTTCATGAAATATGCTATTAAAATTAATTGTTAACTTTGATTTAGATTAAAATTTAAATTTCATTTGATACCAAACATGATTTTATTTATAAAAAAAAGTAGCGAGCTTTGCCTTGCCAAAAGGCTAGACAAAGCGTATAAAGTTTTCCAGCACGCCACACGCAGGAGAACAGAACTGCTATACTCATACCAAGTGCCAACCTCTCATCCCTATCCCCAACCACCAAAAAGGTTTGGAGTATCTGCGAAATTGGGAGTTGTAAGGTGGAAAATGGTCGTTTCAATGCTACAAAGGCTCGATCAACTCTTGATCCATTAAGATAAAATCAATAATTTATGTTGAAAGCTCAAAACTACGCAATAAAATAACAAATTTCATTAAAGAATATTAAATGTCCAATAATTAATTAGGAAACCTAGCTCTTAAATCAATAAGCTCAACGATCTAACTACATCGAAGTATCCATAATCGAAGTTGGGTGTAAATCGAAAATTTTACCATCCAAATTACATGTGTATCCTTAAGCCAAACTTTCTATACTAGAATTAATTTGTGTTTTTTCACATATAAAATAATTTATTAAATTTTTTATCCTATTAGCTTTTTACTTTACATAAACTATAACCATTCGATAAAAAATTTAAATTTAAATAATAAAAATAAATACTAAATAATTGAGATGTACCATATAATTAACTAAATTAACAGAGTCATTACAAAATTGAGAATTCGTGAGATATGAATTCAACGGAAATTATAATTATTCCATGTTGATTGAGTAAAACCTTGTCAAATATTTTGATAAGACGAGGCGTTATTTTTCAAAAAGAAGGACAATTCAAACTGGGAAACCAAAACCGCCGTCTGTGGGAATCGAACCCACGACCACATGGTTAAAAGCCATGCGCTCTACCGGCTGAGCTAAGACGGCCTATCAACAGCCTTTCATCAATTTTACAAACTATAAATAAACTTTGACAGATTTAGCACTGCCTGAATTCTTTTTGCCGTATGTTATGCCAAGTAAAATGATCGGTTGTTCTACATGTATATAATTAGTTTACATAATGTTTTAAATACGCATGATGTGAGATGCGATTGAGTCAGCATTTTTCAACTAAATAAAAAACGTATAAAGCTATTTGTACAATCTTTTTGACAATTTATGTATTGTCAAGATTCGTGCGGTTGATTTAAAAAACATTTTTAAAATGAATGATGTAGATTATAGCCAACTCACGATTGTCAACAAAATTGTCGACTATGGTTGTAAATGTAGCATGGTTCACAAAAAAGAACTCTCCCTCTTTTTTTGACACAACATCTGTAAGTAAATCATTGTATAGAAATGTAGCATGGTTGTAAATGTAGCATGGTTTATGTTGAAGATAGAGTGAGTTGGGCATGGGGATTTGTTATATGCATAATGGAAAATGTACTGGGAATAATCATTTTCTTGCTGGGAAAACGATATTATTATTACGATAAGCCACAAGGAAGCCCATTCACCAGCTTGGCTCAGGTAATTGTTGCAAGTTATAGGAAAAAGAAGGTGGTTTTGGCTTCCCAAGTCCAGATTGCTATTATGGAGAATCGGAGATGGACTGCAAAAAAAAAGATTGATGAACTACGTACAAACAGCATAAGGTAATACTTAATTTCAGGTTTCTTCAACTTTTTAGAAATTTTCAAATATCCAGCAGGTTTGCAAATTGTCTTCACACTAGTCACCACTGCAATATGCCTCTCTCTCTTTGATCGTTTCTTCTGGCCAATATGGAAGAAAATTGTCGGCTGAAATACAACTCCACTGCAACGAATCGGCATTGGCCACGTGTTTAATGTTGCCATGGCAATTTCAGCCTTGGTCGAGGAGAAAAAGGCGTGATGCAGCCCATTCCCACCACCTTCAAGGTTCGGTCGTGCCCTTTTCGGTCTTGTGGTTACAGGTTACTCCCACAACTCGTTATTGTAGGCATTGGGACAAGTTGCCTTGCATTATCAAAGATTTCCCACTTCACTCGAGCTTGGCTACTGCAATGATATTATGATAATTGCAATTGCGTATTACTTGAGCACTGCTATCGTCGATTTATTTCGAAGAGTAACGTCGTGGTTGCCCAACGACTTAAACGATGACAAGTTAGATAACGTGTATTGGGTCATAGCAGTGCTCAGGGTTATCAACTTTGGATACTATCTTGCATATGCCTGCTTAGTGGAGACGGATGAAATTGATCGTGATTCAGTTGAAACTCGTGATCGTTGATAGGATGTTTGGTAGCACGACTACTTTCGTGTAGTTATGAATGAAAACCCTTCAGTTGTGTAAATAAGTTTTGT
>CAIGRF010090203.1:0-15986 GCA_903798235.1 Fraxinus ornus
TCGCAAGGAATTAATACTATGCGATCGCATAGTGTTGGCATTTTTCTCAAAGATGCGTTGGAAAGCTAACTCAAAGAAATACCATGATAAAAACGACATTTAGTATTTTGGTCATATCTTCCACTCATCATATCCAATTATAGTAATTCAAGATGCGTTGAAAAGCTAACTCAAAGAAATACAAATTTTCTGCAGATATCATCTTCCAATTTGATCGTTTACCATAATAAAAATGGGTCTTAATATGAGACTGAAAACCGGTACATAACTTTTTCGATTGGAAATTGATGTGTGATCATACTTTGACGATATTTCATCCCTTTGATGTCTTCTTTCATCCAGTTGACTCCCAACACTCTCAAATCTTCATCATGAGAATCGACATAACTTTTCAATATTTGTACTTGAGTCCTCAAACTTTGCTTTTACTTCATTTAAGCCATTTTTTTAGATTGTTTTTCCTAATTTCCCCTACTTTCATCGTTGATGTCGTGCAAACACATATTACATCGAATGAAGCTATATTTTGCACATTTATCGACAATTATCCACGTCTGTGAATTGAAATGAACATGTAAAAATGCCCTAATCAGTATCAATCCTTTTGTAGGGGTTAACTCCTGCCAAATATATATATATATGCAAAAGTTTGATAGCCTAAGAATAACTAACCAAGAGGGGGATAATTATTTTTTCAAACTTTTTTGAAAAATTATTCTAAATTCAAACAAGTAAAGACTAAATAGATTAATTCAAATAATAAGCACAAATATAAAAGCGATAAGTAAAAGAGAGAGACGATGTAAACGATATAATTGTGGAGGTTCGATCCAAAGCAATAATGTACGTCCTCCATTACCAAGCTTTCCAGCACGATCAAGGCATTTTCACTATGTTGTTGACTTATGGTGCAATCCAACCCTTTACAACACTTCCAGTGAATTACAAACAAGGAGCACCAATCCTTATACAATGTAAAGTTTTACGGGACCTTAACACGTCCCATTATTAAGCTTTCACAGGACCTTAATATGACCCACACAGTGACTTACAACAAGGAGCACCGATCCTCATATAATGATGATCTTTAATGAACTTCAACACGACCCATACATTATCAAAGTGAATTTACAATGGAATATCCATTTTGATAAATAATACAAATAAGTTAAGTACTAAGAGATGTTAACACTTCAATGAATAATAATCAATGATAGCTCAAGTATTAGATGAAATTTTTTGATAAATACAATAGTTAAAAATTGGATTCAATCAATCAAAGTGTTTCAATGAGAAGATGAAGAAATAAATACAATATAAGTTCAAAAATCTTCTCAAGAAATTCTCTATTTTAATAGATGATTATAATAAATAATTACTAAGAGATAAATGAGAAACTTTGATGAATAAAATGATTTTACTAGTTTAGTTCAATCAATCAAAGTTTCAATGTGAAGAAGAATAATAGTTTATACAATGTAAGTGCACAAATTTTCTTCAAAAATATATCTCTATTTCAATGAATAATTTGTGATAAGTTAAGTATTAAGAGAGAAATTAAAAACCTCAATGTATATGATGATTTTTCTAGTTTGATTAAATCAATCAAACTTTTAAATATGAAGAAGCAAAAATATTTATGCAAAATAAGTGTAAAGATCTTCTTAAAAAATATATCTCTCTTTTAAAATTGATATAAGTAAATTAAGCACAAAAGAGAGATGAAAAACTTTGATAAAAGAAATGATTCAAGAAGTTTGATTCAAAAATCAAAGTTTTGGCTATAAAGAAATANAAAGCGATAAGTAAAAGAGAGAGACGATGTAAACGATATAATTGTGGAGGTTCGATCCAAAGCAATAATGTACGTCCTCCATTACCAAGCTTTCCAGCACGATCAAGGCATTTTCACTATGTTGTTGACTTATGGTGCAATCCAACCCTTTACAACACTTCCAGTGAATTACAAACAAGGAGCACCAATCCTTATACAATGTAAAGTTTTACGGGACCTTAACACGTCCCATTATTAAGCTTTCACAGGACCTTAATATGACCCACACAGTGACTTACAACAAGGAGCACCGATCCTCATATAATGATGATCTTTAATGAACTTCAACACGACCCATACATTATCAAAGTGAATTTACAATGGAATATCCATTTTGATAAATAATACAAATAAGTTAAGTACTAAGAGATGTTAACACTTCAATGAATAATAATCAATGATAGCTCAAGTATTAGATGAAATTTTTTGATGAATACAATAGTTAAAAATTGGATTCAATCAATCAAAGTGTTTCAATGAGAAGATGAAGAAATAAATACAATATAAGTTCAAAAATCTTCTCAAGAAATTCTCTATTTTAATAGATGATTATAATAAATAATTACTAAGAGATAAATGAGAAACTTTGATGAATAAAATGATTTTACTAGTTTAGTTCAATCAATCAAAGTTTCAATGTGAAGAAGAATAATAGTTTATACAATGTAAGTGCACAAATTTTCTTCAAAAATATATCTCTATTTCAATGAATAATTTGTGATAAGTTAAGTATTAAGAGAGAAATTAAAAACCTCAATGTATATGATGATTTTTCTAGTTTGATTAAATCAATCAAACTTTTAAATATGAAGAAGCAAAAATATTTATGCAAAATAAGTGTAAAGATCTTCTTAAAAAATATATCTCTCTTTTAAAATTGATATAAGTAAATTAAGCACAAAAGAGAGATGAAAAACTTTGATAAAAGAAATGATTCAAGAAGTTTGATTCAAAAATCAAAGTTTTGGCTATAAAGAAATAAATAAAATGAATATAAAAATGTAAGCTCAAAGAGGAATTTACAAATATATTTCTCAAGAAAGCATTCTTATAGTTGTTATAATGAATACAAAGTGAAGTGGTATTTATAGCAATCAAAATGCAATAAATTCTATCCAATCGGACACCATTCGAACGTCCGCCACTCATCAAGATGACCAACTAGCCATTGTGGTCCAAACGGTAAAAAAAATTGATTGTTGGGATGAACCGGACGTCTAGTTTATCTATCCGGATGTCCGGTTCATCTTCGTGTACAAAATGATTTTTGAGCTATTATCATTTATTACTAAAGATCAAAGTGTTATACCTTTACATATGATCTAGAAAGCCTAATATTTGATCTTCCTTCGAAGTTTCTTTCATGTTTGGCTCTTCAACTCTTTAATCTTGATCTTCTCGACGTTTATCTTCAAANATTTGATCTTGCTTCGAAGTTTCTTTCCTGTCGGCTCTTAAACTCTTGATCTTGATCTTTCTTGACGTTTGGCTTTAATGCTTGACTTCGATCTTGACCTTCTTCATGAGCCCAATTTGATAGTCTTGATATTGATATTTTAAGCTCTCATATCGAATGATTTGACTTGCATGCTTAACTCTCATTTTAATCTTCATTTCGAGTCCGATTTATGATGTGTTGATTTTGACAATACTTGATTGATTTTAACAATGAACTATCATCACTCAAAATCAATTATTAGAAACAATATTAATCTTGTTTGTTATTATCAAAACATTAAGGATGAAATCAACCACATGTCAATAATCTTCCCTTTTTTATTATGAAAAATAAGATGATTTGCAATATAAAATTGAACAATTAATATCATATTGATAAAGGAATATACATTATAAATTTATCATGTAATTCATGTTCCCCTAATCTTTTACAAATCAATAACTATACATTCAAAGTATATAAATGATTTTCCCTCTTTCCCCCTTTTTCATATACTCTAAGCATATTATATTTTCAAATCAAAACATGTATAATCACATCACTCCGAAACATGCATAATCATTCCATTTCCCTCTTTCGACAAAAGCAAGAAGGAATAGCATTTAAGATCAACACACAATATACTCTTTTGACATAAGCAAAACTGTAACACATATGAGAGGAATAGTATGGTATATAAGATCAAAACTTTAAATCAACCATAGAAAAATAGCAATATATTGCCCCTCAATCAAGCACAAGATTTTAAATATATGCAAATTTTATTTTTTTTAAAAGAATAATCATCACTTTATAGTAAAATATTAATCAAAGTATGAGTGATAAAATGAAAAAAGTAAAATCATTTGAATAGAAATTAAATAAATTTCAATCAATTGTGCACATATAATCAATCATATGAGAACATTTAGTATGATTCAATTTAGCCACATACTACAAATTCATTGATAATTCCCAAACATTTTTAAATATTTGAAAATCTATCAAGTGTTAGAGGTTTAGTAAGAATATTGATCAATTGATTCTTCGTATTCACATATTCGAATACAATATCCTCATTTTGGGTGCCAGATGTAATATCTTAGTGCTACTAAGTTATCAAAAATTCATTTTATGGCAACAAGGTGTGATTCTTGACTATTGAGTTGAAATTTACCACATAATCACACACTAACATAATGTTGAGTTTACTTGCGATTAAGTAAAGAAGATATCCGATCATGCCTCGATATTTTGTTATATTTATGGAAGTACCTTGATCATCATTGTCCATTTTGATTGATGAGCTCATAGGAGTGTCCATTTCTTGGATCTTCCGTAATTTGGTCTTGAATAGTCATTTGTTCGAAATGAGTTTTCGATTCTACATTATTAATAATACATTTCTCATGATCAAGAAGGTTAGCTTCATCAAAAGTGTCATGCTTGGGTTTTTCAACGACTAAAGTTCTTTTGTTAAAGACTCTATAAGTTTTGTTAGTCAATGAAAAATATAGAAAGATTCCAATGTCAGATTTTGAATCAAAATTTTCAGATTTTTCTTTTGTATTCAAAATGAAGCATTTGCAACAAAAAATTTGAAATAACCGATATTTGAAATTGTATTTGTCCAAAACTCATAGGGGACTTTGTGTTTTCTTTCAACTACTTGAAACTCTATAAACAATATAGCAAGTAGTGTTAACGGCTTCGGCCCAAAAGTATTTTGGTAAATTATTTTTATTTAGTATAATCCGAGCCATTTTTTGCAATATGCGACTCTTCTTTTTACTACACCATTTTACTAAAAAGTTCTAGGATCCGAAAAACTATATTCACAACCATAAGTTTTGCACAAATAGTCAAAATCAATATTATCAAATTCTCCACCATGATCACTCTTAATGGTAGTAGTAGTATATCCCTTTAATCAAAAGCAATATTATCAAATTTTTCACCATGATCACTCCTAATAGTAGTAGTAGTGTATCCCTTTTATTGTGAACCTTTTTACAAGAATGTTCAAATTCATTCAATACTTCATCTTTTAGGTTCAAAAAATGGGATTCAAATAATCTAGTAAAGTCATCAATAATGACAAAAGCATAATGTTTACCATTTAAAAAAACAAGAAGTAATTCAACAAACATAATTGTAAAATATATATGTATATATATACACATGTTTGGAATAGAAGTAGGCATAGAATACTCACATTCAAGTTGCAAGACAATAAAAATACTTTTTTTGTGAGGTTACTTGCCTTTGGTTGTGTGTTTCTTTTTCTCTCCTCCCCTATATATAGTAGTAATTGAGAATTGAATTTAACTTTTTCCTTAATCATTATTTTGCCACCTTTAACCCTACTATGCCACTTGTCATTTTAGTATTTAGAGTGGCAAAGTAGTATATATATGGTAGCCAACCAAGATCTTAATCTAACAATTTCATGAATATGCAAATAATCATTATTTTGCCACCTTTTACCCTATTATGCCATTTGTCATTTTAGTATTAAGTGTAGGGTAGCCACCTCATTCCCCTTAATTTTTCCACATGGTATTTAATCAAAATCCTAATTAAATTCTTTTCATAAGATTATATTATTAACATAACTTCTTACTATGTTAAATGAAATGTACATCACAATAACAAGTATGAATATGCGTGGTAAATTTGCTAAATTTTTGGGATATCACACCAAATACATATGGAAACTATATATAAGGTTATGGTCCCCAATTTATATGCAACTTCTCATTCTCTATGTCATCTCATCAATACAAGAATATAAGAGAAATCATATTAAAAAGGAATATCCAAAATCCACAATCAAGAAGAAGGATTGGAGCAATTAAATTGAAAAAAAAGACAAATCAAGATTATGGAGCAAGAAGCAAAATAAATATCAAGAACTCAAGAACCAAAAGAGCCAATAATCCAGATTCAAGATTCAGATTCAAGATCCAGTAATAAAAGTTTTTTCCCCAAAGAATTAAGGTATGTTCCGCATTATTAATCTTATTGATGATTTGACGTAAAGTATTTTGGCAATTAAGTAATTAGGCTTTCTAGTTTTATAAAGTTTAAAGTTTCATAAAATTTCGACAAGTGGTATAAGAACCACCTATATGTTAAATCATTGAGATTCAAGAAAGAATTTTAGGGATGAAATTCATATTTTCGATTTCTAAATTTTGGGATGTGAATTTGAAGCCCTAAATTTCGAAAGTTCGGATTTTTTTGGTGTTTTCAAATTCGACAATCTTAGAAATTAATTGTTGAATTTAAGTACAATTATAATTGATTACTTTATGTTGTATTCCAGATTCAACATTAAGAAAAAGTTTTGGTAATTTTGCATTAAGGATTAAAACATGAGTAACTAATTAGTGGGGATTTCAAAATAAATAATCATTCTATCTATTTTGAAAGTCAAATTAAGTGACCATTAGTAGATCATGGGTTCCGTGTGTTAATGGTGCATGTTGGACACTAATCATATGGACATGTGATTGTGCTGGTTGAAACAATTTAGAAGAAAAATCAATAATTATGGCTGCTTGACTTCATGCGTTATTTCATTGGCTAGTAAAGGCAACACTGTGGCACTGTGATGCCGACTTGCTATTTTTTTAATTTTATATATTTATTTTTGTCAAAACAAAAAATAAAAATAAAAATAAAAGAAAAGGGTACAGGAACAATCAATTTTAAATCTTGGTATTTAAAGTTTCTTTTGGAAACTATTTCTAAAATAGATTAGTTGAAGCAACATGTTACCAAAGTAACACCTCTTGCCTAAATTAATTTATTTGGAATGTTTGGAAGGTTGTTTGTACGTAATTCATGCGGGTATTGACCGGCCCAAATGAAAGTTAATATTTGACCAAATTATTTACACATCGTCGTGATAAATATGTAACAATTGTAAAGTTTTTCAATATAAGGACATTGAGTCGATCCAAAGATAGACTTGACGTTTGACCATATTTATTGTCAATATTTGATTACTACACAAAGAGTGCCACTTACAAGTTGGTAGTTTTGTCCAAAGACTAAATATGATGTTGTGCTCGATCTCTTGTGATGGGGTTCACCATTATTTGAAATTATTGATTGTCTAATACGGATTTCTATTTGAATATGTTAATTAGGTTTAAGTTTTCTATTCAGTTAATTCATCAACTTCTGCAATATCTGTCAACATCATTTTAATTTTGTGTTGGAACCAAAGTTTAAGTACTGGAAAGAGAACATTTATATCGTTCTTAGTGGCATGAATCTAGACCTTGCATTTAGGAGTGAACAACCCACTACTCTTACGGATAAAAGTTTCGCTAATAAAAATGAGGCTCGAATAAGTGGGATCACTCAGACGGCATAAGTCTTATGATCATGAAACGTGAAGTCCCAATAGTATTCATGGACATTGTGTTCGATAATGTAACTACTCCCAAGGAGTTTCTTGATAAAATTGAAAAAAAACGCTTTGCAAAAGGCAATATGGCAGGAAACGGTACGCTTTTAGCTAACTTAGTTTTACTGAAGTATAAGTATAAAGAAAACAACTTTGTAAAAGAATTTAATAAGTGAGATCTTACTATATTGGTGAATATTGTGATATGACGGGTGAGGAGAACAATGCCAGGACCTTTTGCTAAATTCCTAGAGGAATGTAGAATCGTCCCACAGTACATCAGAATCTCTCTAGGTAGAAGCACTAAAGACTGCAACTTAAATTATCAACAAAGTTCTAAGTAAAGCAATTGTTAAGGGGTTGCAATTTTTTTCTAAAAGATCTCACTATTAGGTCAATTTTCAAAATGGAAAATAGCTGATTCCTTAAGGATGTAGAGTTTACGGTGGGAGATAAGGTTATGATGTTATGGATTTTGTCTTAGAGGAAGAGTTATTGCAATTGACAATGATCAGGACTAGTGACAAATTCTTGCTCTAGATCTTATTCAAGAAACAATTTCGGATCAAGACAATATTACATAATTCCCTATACACAATCAAGCGATTGTTCCAGAAAAACAAACTTAACAACCTTAAGAACAAACGCCATTAAGAAAATCCACTATAAAAAGGAGAGAAAATTTCAGATGACTTTATAGTCTTTCTCCAAAAAATAAGGATAGCTGGATTGATGGAAGAAGAACTGATCAATCAATTTTCATCAAGTCATACAGGGAATAATTCTAAAGAGTGGATTGATGTCATGCATAAAGAAATAAAGTTCATAAGTAACAATGATGTTTGTGAACTCATCTTATTGCCTGAAGGTGCGAAACCAATTAGTTGAAATTGGATATTTAAAATTAAGAGGGATTCGAAGGGTGATGTGGAGAGATATGAGGCTCGTCCTATTTGTAAATGACTTTACTCAAAAAAAGGTATTGACATTAAAGAGTCTTTTCTCTGGTTTCTATGAAAGACTCTTTTAGGATAATTATGACATTTGACACATTTTGATCTTAAGTTATGTCAGATGGTTTACAAATTAAAGAAATCCACCTATGGGCTTAAGCTGGTTTCCCGTAATAGTATTACAAATTTTATCAAATAATTGTATCATTTGATTTTGAGATGAATTTAGTTGATGATTGTGTATATCACTAGTTCAGCAGGAGTAAGCATATTTTTTGATATTGTATGTCAATGACATACTGTTTTCCTATAATGATATAAGCTTATCGCATGAAATTAAGATATTTTTGTTATGGAATTTTGAAATGAGAAATCTTGGCAATGCCTATTTTGTATTAATGTTATAGATACACCGTGATCATTTTCGGTGTATATTTTGATTATCACAAAGGAGTTATATTGATAAGGTTCTTAGGAGATTTAGGATGTAGATATGTAAATCAGGTGATACCCCTATTGCTAAGGGAGACAAGTTTAGTATCAATTAAAGCCCCAAAAATAAATTTAAATATAGAAAAATATAGAAGATTTCCTTTTTTCTGTAGTTGAGGATTTAATGTATACTTAGGTTTACACACATTCGGATATAGCATTCATTGTTGGAATGCTAGATAGGTATTTAATTAACTTTGGAATGGAAATTTGAAAATCAGTCATTAGGTTATTCGGTATTTATAGAGAACTAAGGATTACATGATCACATACAGGAAAATCAGATCAATTCGAGATCGTTGGATATTCTGATTATGATCATGGAATTCACTATAAAATATTGTCACTGGGCTGCATATTTTGGATGGAANTTGAAAGACCACTTTAGTTATTTTGTGACAATAGCAGTCTTGAATTCCAACAGAAGCCTGATAATGTCAAAGTTTATAGATATTAAATTATTAGTTGTCAATGAAAGAATTCATAGTGGTTGGGTCTTTATAAAACATATTAGGACAAACTCCATAATCATAGGCTCATTTACTAAATGGCTACCACCCAAGGTCTTTCATGAGCATATACTCACATGGGTTGTATCTTCTGATGATATGTCAGTTTAGTGGGAGCTTGTATTCGGATGTGTCTAAAATATCCATGGATATTCGGTTTATTTCATAAATAAAGTATTTAGTTCAGTTCCATTATTTTTTAAAGTTTATGGTTGATCTCATTAAAGCATAATGTAGGACCAGTCAAAAATATGCATGTTTGGATCATATTGCATATAATTTCCATGCTACACATGCACACTTGATCTGTCTCATTTGATTGTGTTGATATATGTGACCTTGAGGGTTTAGCTATGATATTTGTAACAAAGACCACTTTGATCATATGTTGATATAATCAATGAACGAGATTTTTCGGAGATGACTTTGGTTATGATAACAAAAGTTTTGACATCATAAGGTTATACACATTTATAAGATAACATATGTAGCCCAAGTGAGAGATTGTTAGATTTATTAATTTTTCATTGTGGGCCTACATGTATAATTAATTGTGTATAAAACGATCTTAAAATTGAGCTCAATTAAAGTGATTTAATAAAAAATTAAATTGTTGTGCTTAGGGTATCTAAATAAAGTATGGGTTTGATTATATGTGTAGAGACCGGATCCATTAGGCTTGTAGGACCAAATACATATGGAAACTATATATAGGGTTATGATTCACAATTCATATGCAACTTTTCATTCTTTGTGTCATAAAAAAAAAAGACAATCAAGATTATAGAGCAAGAAGCAAAATCAAGATCAAGAACTCAAGAACCAAAAGAGCCAATGATCCATATTCAAGATCCAGATTAATCTTCTTGATGATTTGACATGGAGGATCTTGGCAATTAAGAAATTAGGTTTTCTAGTGTTATAAAATTTAAACTTTCATAAAATTTCAACACTAACATCAAAGTTGATTTGTCAAAATTAGTATTGAGATGAGTCTCGTTCAGGTCAGAGGATATCCGAGGCCTCTAATCATGTTTCTAGCCAAGTGTTCGTCCTACAAATTTCATTGTTCTAGTAACCATTGGGAATCATGGCATTCTTTTATTCAACAAGTCGATGATTGAATCATAAATGTTCATTCGTAGACACGTGGGCACGTGATGGGACTAATTTTTGTGTTTGACGTGACATCCAGGTGGACTATAATAATTTTTATATGTTATGGTACTAATTAGTAAGATCAAATTATTAGATAATATCTTGGTGCGTTGGTAATCAAAATGAAATAATGGGGAGCATACATTCGCAGTATAGAATCCGTAACCTATTTAATAGGCAAGATCATGATCTCAAAGAAATTTCTAGCAGACATTTGAATTGGAGCCCAGGAATTTGGTATTGGTTGTTGAATTAATATTGTGTGGTCACATGGAATTGTCATATATAAAATGAGATTTGAAGATTTATGTATATTTGGAAAATGACATTTTGGTTATTTTGGAACAATTCCGGATTTTGACATGGTCTACAAGGGGTAAGTAAAAACGATGAGTCATAGGATATAGTTTTTGTTTATAGAGATTCAGTAATTTCAATTAAATTGAGAGTGCATTGTTCTTTTAATGGACAAAAGATTTTAATAAATTATCTCGATTGATCAAAGTTCAATCGTGTTAACTTAAATTTATTAGAGCTTAATTTATTGGGTCCGATTAAGTCTTTTCGGTGGAATCGAATAAAACACAAAATTAAAATTTATTATTGATGATCGTGGAATTAGAAAAGGTGTCGCGAAAAATAATATCCACCTCAAGCTTCATATATAAGAAAGAAAGATACTAATGTCGTTCCTACGAATTAAAATTATCAAAAACGCATCGGACTCACAAAAAGAACCTGTCTATATATCAGCAGCTAAGGAGAGTCCCATGTCAATTTTTGAATCCACATGTATTTGTCCTCAAAGTACAACCTCTTTTTCACTTAACAATTAAAAGTTACATGCCAATTTTTATTGCAAAAACCACCTATGACATTTGGAATAAGGAAAGTAGAGCTTTGGCAAAAAAATAAAAAACTAAGAGACTAAAAATAGTTTGTATCTAGTTCCTTCTTTATCAAAAACACATTTTATTCACCAAACACTAAATTAAAAATTTTCTTGCCTTGAGTAAATTTGTAAACAATTTGAGTCAAATCTAAAAAAATTTCTTGTAAAGAAGAATTCTCCTTAATTAAAGAATCGTAATTGACCTTTTTTTTTTTTTTTCAAATTTATTTTGAGTTTCCAAAAGTTTATTTACCTCCTTTTCCAATAAAGAATTTTTCTTTTTGAAAATATAATGATTTAGAGCAAATTTCTCAAATTTTTCAAGAACATCATCATAAGAGGTAAATAATTCATCACATGAACAATATTAATTTGTATTTACCTCATTTTCAATTGTCATGAAGCACATGTTGTCAATTTTTTCTTGAATATCATATTCTTCATGGTCATCATCATCACTCAACCCATGTTGATTGAAGTGTTTTCTTTTTTATGAATCTCTTTTTATTTGAACATTCGATTTTCCTGTGATCGAATTTGTCATAATCATAGCAAACAATCTTGTTACACTTCTCTTCACCAATTTTTATATTTCTTTTGACATCGCCAATTGTTGCAAAGATGCCACCAATTTTTGATAAGAAGAACTGGGTCATCAAATTCTTTATCGATCATATATTTCGTTTGAAGGCCTTTATCAATTACTGACTTTAAAGCAATTTAACGTTTTTTTTTCTCTAATTTGGTTTTCCTTGTTTTCTCCTTTGTCTCAACATTGTTGAGCTCATAAATCATTAAAGTTCCATATAGCTCTTCTAATAGATAAGTATTGGCATCTTTGGTGTTTTCTATCAACATGCTTAGGGGGCTCCAATCCTCTAGAGAGAGCTAAGCATTTTACTTATAAGTTCAACGTTAGTAAATCTTCGATCAAAGCTTATGAGACCATTAACAATATTGGTGAAACAAGTAATTATATCAAAAATAGGTTCATTTTGTTTCATGAGGAAAATTTCAAATACTTTAATCAAGATATTTATTTTGGTTTCTTTTACTTTGCCAGTGCCTAGTGATTCGCTACTAATTCATGCCAATTATAAAAAAAATGGAATAACATGTACTAATATGATTAAATTCATTTTTATCTAAAACACAATAGAGTATATTTTTGACTCTAGCATACCAAAACAATTTTCTTTTATCCTCTTCATTGTACTCTTTTCTAGTTTTGAAATGATCTTATCCATTTTTTCATCAAATCAATAACTTTTGTAGACACATAGGGACCAAAGTTAATAACTTCTCAAAGATTATAATCTATTGATTGAACATAAATAGTCATCCTAACTTTTCAATAGTTATAATGTGTTTCAGCAAAGAAAGGACGACGATTCGTAGAACGCCCCTCAAGGTTTCAAAAATTGTGGTTCAAATTTACTCAAGATTGTGAAATCTTTAAATTTAAAAGGAGCATTTTCTCTGATATCAATTGATAGCCCAAGAATAACTAAGAAAGGGGTGAATTGGTTTTTAAAACTTTTTCAAAGAATTGATCTAAATTCAAGTAAGAGAAGACTAAATAGATTAATTCAAATGATAAATGCAAATATGAAAGCGATAAGTAAAGAGAAGAGAGGATGCAAACGATATAATTGTAGACGTTTGATCCAAAACATTGATCTACATCCTCCATTACCAAGCTCTTCGATACGAGCAATGTCTTTTCACTATATTGATTGATTTATTGTACAACCCAACCCTTTATAATACTTTTTGTGACTAATAAATAAGGAGTATCGATCCTTATATAGAGATTTAGGGGACCTCAATATGACCCACACTATTGAGCTTTACGAAACCTCAATATGACCCTCAAGTATAACAAACTAATTTTACAATGAACTCATCTCTTGATAAATGATACAAATGAATTAAGCACTAAGAGAGTCTAATACTCTAATGAATAGCAACAAATGATAGTTCAAGTATTAGATGAAAACTTTGATGAATATGATAATTAAAAGTTTGATTCAATTAATCAAATTTTTTTTTTCAATCAGAAGATGAAGAATAAAAAAGTTCAATGTGAGTTCAAAAATATTCTCAAAATATATCTCTCTTTTAATTAATAATGGTAATGAATTAAGTACCAAAATGGGGATGAGAAACTTTGATAAATATTTTGATTTTACAAGTTTGATTCAATTAATCAAAGCTTTGATATAGAGAAGCAAAAGAATTAGATGCAATGTAAGTTCAAGAATTTTCCTCAAAATATATATATCTTTTATGAATGATAGAACATAAGTTAAGTACAAAAAGATAGATGAAAAACTTTGATGAAGAGGATGGAAAGAGTTTGAATCAATCAAAGTTTTTTTATATGAAAAAATAAATGAAATGAGTGCAATGTAACCTTAAATAATTCTCTCAAAATATATTTTATTTAGTACTTTTGAAAAACTTTTAAAGAATGGAAAGAGTAAGGGTATTTAGAGAGTTGAAAAACAAAACGGCATTGGATCCGAAAGACCAAATAACCTGCATTTGAAATCATAACGGTCAAAAATCCGAACGTTGTATGGACCAACTAGATGTCTGCCAAAACTCTCTAGGATTTCGGATGATCAATCAGGATGTCCATTCTTTTCGATCGGACGTCCGGTTAGTTGCTGCCGGCTATGGTCGGTTCGGTCATTTTTTTTTTTTTGTTTTTGATCCCCATTTGATCCGATTGAATATTTTGACAAATATAGACTTTTGAAAGGAGCTTTTTAACTAGTTTTAAAGGCAAATGATGTTTTAAAAGTATGATCTGATTTCAAACTTAATTTTTAAAATCAATTTTACTTTTGATCAAAACATTTTATGCAAGTGATAATCAAAGTAACTTTTAGTGTCCACAATGATTTTTAAGTTTTATCATTCATTGCTAAAGATCAAGGTTTTAGTACATTTACATTTGATATAAGAAAGCCTAGTTTTTGACATTTCGTTGAAACTTAGCTCTTAGGCTCTCATCTTGATCTTCTGTTGACGTTGGTTCTTAAGCTCTTGATCTTGATCTTTTCATTTTTATTTTTAAGCTTTTTTAAGCTCTTGTCTTGAATGCTTGAATGACTTGATAACTTCAATCTTGTTATTTGTTGTGAGTCTGATTTGATAGTTTTGATATTGATCTTTTGATGATCTACCAATTTATTACTGAATGCTTCGAATATTATAATCACTCAAATTCAACTGTTAGAAAATAAGATTAACCTACTTGTAATAAAAACTTTAAGGTTGCAATCGACCATAGGTCAACAGCTACCTTATAAATTTGTATTAATTTATCAGTTAAATAAGCATATTTCTCTTGAGTTCTATTGCTTGAAAAGCCAATTGATAGACTTTCTCAGAACTTGTTTATAGGTGTCAACTAATACTAACTACCAAGGACTCAACGCTTTAAAGATATCAAAGAGAAAAAATTATATTATTTTTGTAGGTACCAAAGAAAATAAAAAACAAATTGTTCTTGAATAGAGGATGCTCAATACATGATCAGAAATCTCACTTTGTTATCAAGTTTCAATAAGAAGGATGGTTGTATGTCAGTTTTGGAGATAATGTCAAAAGGAAAATCATTGGCATTGAAAATATCAGTAATTATTCCATCTCCCTCTATTGAAAGTGTTCTATTAAATTGATTGCCTCAAACATATTTCTTATCATTTATGTGAAAAATGTTATCATATCAAATTTGATTCTTCTAAATGCTTTATTGAGAATGCTACATCAAAAGTGGTAATAGAAAGTTGAAATAAAGATGTTATGTCATAAACATTGAATTTGAAGGTGAAGAAAAATATTTATCAAGTTTAAAAAATGATATTTGATTGTGAAATAGAAGATTATGTCATGTTTGCATGGACTTACTTTCAATTTTTCAAAGAATGTTTTGTTAATGGTTTGCCAATTTAAAATCTGAGAAAAACAAATTTTGTGTTGCATGTCATTTTGGAAAACAAGTAAAGAACTTTTTCAAATAAAAACAATATTCTTCAACTACAAGATCTTTTATAATTTCTCCATATGGATATATCACTACAAGAAAAAAGGTCTTTTGCAACATGCAAAAGACAACATTCATCAATTGCATGTTGCTAAAAGGGGTCTATGGCAACATTCAGCAAGTGTATGTTCTATTGGTTGACAAAATTGAGTTTTGACAACTTTTTTTAATGAATGTTGCTAATACACCCTTTTGCAACGTTCGCGGTTCGTTGTCTTTAATTTTTTTTTTGC
>CAIGRF010090210.1:0-19543 GCA_903798235.1 Fraxinus ornus
ACCACTAAGAATAGTAGCTCTGATACCAAGTTGAATTTAAGAGAGAAAATAAGACAATACAAAGAGAATTGTATTGGATAGTGTGATTTGTTTATAAGAGGGGCATCCTATTTATAGTTTAACTTGAGAGGAATGTTTTTCTTTCTAACCAATGTGAGACTAACTAACATGTACATTGTGCATATATGTATATACATTAACAGTGTTGAAGTCCTGTAAAGATCAACATTGTATAAGGATTGGTGCTCCTTGCTGTAAGTCACCGTGTAAGTCATATTAAGGTCCCATAAAGCTCAATAGTGTAGGTCGTGTTGAGCTCCCGTAAAGCTCAACATTTTATAAGGTTCGGTGCTCCTTGTTTGTAAGTCATCGGAAGCGTGTAAATTGTTGGATTGCACCATAAGTCAATCACATAGTGAAAAGGCTTTCCTCGTGCCCGAGAGCTTGGTAACGGAGGACGTAGATCATTATTTTAGATCGAACCTCCACAATTAGATCTTTTTCATCATCACCCCCTTTTACTTATCTCTTTCAAATTTGCGCTTATTATTTAAATTGATCTATTTAATCTTTACTTCCTTGCATTTAGACTACTTCTTCGAAAAAAGTTTTAAAAAATCAATTCACCCCCTCTTGATTAGTCATTCTTGGATTATCATACCAATCTTCAATTTCCATCAATTTCTTTAACAAAACAATGAACTCCCACCAACCTAACAGTCGCTACTGGAGAATTGGGGCAAAGATCGAAATGGCAACTGAAAAGGTAGAAATAATGATTGTAGCGGTAAAAACAATAAAAAAAAACCAACCCAAATCAGTCGGGTTGGTTCAAGTTGGGCGGTTTGGATGTGTTGGGTCGGCTTTTGCCCACCCTTAACTCTACCAAAAGAATTGAGGTTTGTTCATTCTCACCGAAAAGAACTTATTATTGATCCATCCAAAGGTATTACTACTAGAGTTTCTACTAGAAATCATCTAAATAGTTGTGCTTTCATTTCGCAAATTAAACCAAAATAACTTTTTTTAAGGAAGTCGAGTTTGATGAGTTTTGGATTAATTAAGCTTGCTAGTAAGACTTGAATAAGACTGAAGAATGAGACTCAAGTTTGGCATAGATAGTTTACACTCTACGAAAAATTATTTTGATTTTTTTTTAAACGTTAAATCCATTCAAATTGTTGTATATAATTTATAGACTTGGGTGATTTGGGTTAATTTGATATTTTTTTGACTCAATTTGTTTTTTAAGTCATAAAAATGGATTTAATTTTTTTAGGCTTATTTTGACACAATTTTTAACACAAACGTGTGCGCATTTTGACGTTTAAGTGTGCATATGCGGTCAATGAAAAGAGTTGACTGCATTATCAAGCGCATATCTCATATGCGAGGCGTTTCAAAAACGCATCGAACATATGCGGATACATACGAAGTATATACGTGTATTTTAGAACACTCTCTCTATCTCATAAAGATGTGTCTATTTTTTCTAATATATCCTTACATTAAATAATAGTTTAAAATATGATTAGTTCATATTTGTTGATAACATGAAAAATTAAATAGGGATATTAGAAAATTTAAAAATCAACTATATATACTCTCAATAAAGAAAGTGATATATAATTTGGATCAAATGAAAAATGAAATTAAGTATATCATCATCGGACGAACGGAGTATTATACTTTTAATCATCTTTGTACTCAATTGAACTAATCTGCGCGCACACACCACTAATCAATCAATAAGTTCATGTGCTTGCGGCTTTGACTTTAACATGAGAGGCAAATTTAACTCTTTTCCTGCTTTATAAGTGAACTAGTTTTGGGAAGGCATTTTATATATGTTACTTTTGGGATCTTATTGACGGAGCAAAAGCCGCCACAGCAAAGGCATAGACGCACGCTCGTGGTTTAAATTATGTAATAGTGTTCCCTCAATAATGTAACACATGGTTGGCTGGTAGGTCTCAAAGTGCACGATCAACACGAGTTGAATTTATTATGTTTACTTTTTTCTTTCAGTTTTAATGTAGTGTTCGACTCTTGGGGCCATTGCGCTAATTACAACACGAATTTATCTATATATACAGACAACCCTTTCACAGAAGTTTTACATATCCTCACAAGGATGGGTCCCATACGTGACCCACAGTGATAAAAAATTGCCAAAAAAAGCCCCACCCACCCCCCTATTGTGACGTATCGGTGGGGGTTCTTGTACCCCAAGAGCTTCTCTTACAACACGCCCAACCTTCAAACGTTGGCCAGTGCACGTTCACATCTTATTCGATAAAAGATTGAGCTTTGGGTGATCAAATGGATGGAAATTATTTATGGGGATGAAGCTCCTATAAAATATAAAGGCTAAGTACTTAATTAAAGGTTAATGACCGAGTTGTGCCACACTCATAGGTTCGAGGACATCTGCTTAATTATTTTTTCTAAATAACTTGAGAAATTAAGTTCTAATTGAAGTAATATTTTCTTATTTGAGGTCTATATTTGTTTTCTTATCTGTCCATGATAGCTACGAGGGTCCATGATATGACTTGATTTGATTGTTCAATCTGGACTTTGGTATGATTTTACTACACTTCTTAATCAAAGTTCATAATGGTTGAGTAGATGAATTAACCACTATTAAATTAATAAAAAATATTTAATTAACATCTATATACAACAACAATTATGCTACATGTATATCATTATTTATATTATTTTTTACATTTTATCGCGTAACAACACATCAATGGATAGTTTAAATTTTTGACAATTTTTTCATCCAATCAACACTTGTCGACACATATCCTGTCAACTATAGTATCAAAAAACAATGTACAAGTGCATTTTCCATACAACAATACATCTTCAATGTAATCATTGTATGAATAATGCTACTCAAACATGGTTTGAAAATAGGGGATAGGACAAGTGTTGCCAACGCAACACCTATCTGGGTATTTTTTTTTTCTTTAAACTATCAAAGGATACTGCGCCACGTATTTCCCTATTTTTTAACCATGTCATTGAGTCTATTTGTATAGCATGATTGGCATTGTATAACATGTCAAATTATCACTAGAGATATAAGTATTAGAGTAAAAGGAAAAAAAGAGTCTTTTGAGCTTTTAACTAAAAATATTGTCCCAACTTTCATTTTACAATTTGTGCTTCTAAGGTGTCAAAGTTATTACGTCGAAGATCAATAATTGTATAGCTCTCAACTAAGCACTTATGTTAATTTGGAGGACAATGGATGACAGTGAGTGAAATTTGAAATTAAAATTGAAGTTCAATGTTCCAAGTCAAATTTAACCTAATTAAAACTTTTCAAAAGCAAAAGTGGTTTATATTTTTTACTAAAATTTTGGCACCGAATATTTAATGTTCAATGTTTTTTTTTTTTGAAGCGCCGCCATGTTTGTGACCCCATTATTTTCGAAATTCATTTTTTCAACAATATTTTCTCTCATAAAATAATTTTATACGCAAATTCAAAACTTTTCCTTATTTTTCAACCTCACATTCTCCAAATTTTTACTATTCTAAAATGTATTTTATCGATAAAATGGAGCCCAAAGAAGGGCGTCGATTACATGATCCATTTTAACACAACTCCAGCTCATTTCAATTTTTCCTGTATAAATTTTTTTATATGTGAATTTCTTCTATATGTGGAATTTTTTTTATTTTTTTTTTTACATATTAGTTCAACTTAAATTTTTTTCTTAGTCCGATCCCAAATCCATCCCCGTTTTAACATGTATAATACGCAAAATTTAAGCCCAGGCACATTGAGCGAATTTTAATCAATTGCACATGTAATATTCTACTGTATAATTTTTTATGAGCTGGGATCTGATTGTCGTCTAAATATTTCGGTTTGAAGTCAATGTTTTGATTCTGCAAGGAAAATCTCTACAGTTTGATACTAAAATCCACGTGGTAATCAACCAAGTTACGTTCTTCATTGTCAAACTGATGCATTTTCCTGTTAACACTTGGAAATTGGAAGTGTGAGGGGACCCAGAAAGCCACCTCCTTTACATATATCTCAGTCAAGAATGATCGAAAATGAGGATAAGACGACCTGGAAACAGTGTTGATCTTGTTTGATTTGTTTAGCAGCCTATTTTTGGTGATTGTCATTAAAAGAGATAACGATGATGACGTGAAAGTGACAATGAAAATGGTGATATCGTTGACATAATATGTAAAATATTAACGACAGAATTATTGACACGTGCACATATTATTTATAGTAAAGCCAACTATTGATGATAACAATGTGACAAATATGGAACATGCTTGGATTGCATTTGGGCAGTTCATGATTATTGACTTAAGACAGAAGCATATATTGAACGAAGAACCCAATCTAAATTCGTTGATTTACGTAGAATATTTAGAGTACACAATAACACTCTTTGTTGGTGCATGAATACCGAATAGTGATTCTTGGTCAACAAAATCACTGATTGTTTGAAAAATATCGGTTCAATAACCGACAAGAGTTGGAACAAATCTAACTTCTATAATTTTATTCAATGCAATCTTTTATTTTAGATGACATCCCTTCAACATATAGTCTTTTGAGATTCTGACGAGTATACTTAAATATAAAACGTCTTGGATTTGCTTCAATTCTTGTTGGTCCAATATCGACATTCTTAGACACCATCGATTTTGTTGATCAAGAATCATTACTCGACTTCATGAACAAATCAACGAGTTTTGAATGTATTCTTTGTTTTATATACATATTCTCTTTACGTCACTTAGGATTTAAATTTTAGTAGAGTTGGTTATTTAGAAGTTATTTTACTATTTTATTAATGGTCGAGTTTAGTTTGTCGAGTTTTTAATTGAAGGAAGAACCATGGTTCATCGTTTAACGAATTTATTACATTGAATAAATTAAAGAAAAGTATCTTAGGAGTTTCTCAATGTTCGTGCCAAAAATTTAAAACTGTGTAAATCAATGAATCATCAACTTCAAATTTTCAAAATTTTGTAAAAAGGTAACGAATTTAAGAGTGCTAATAATTTGTCGACTAAATTATTCCCAAGTTAATTGAGGTTGACTGGATGAGATGGTGATGGGTGGAAGAACCCGAACCAAGAATTACACGAAGAAATTCCAGTGGATTTTGATTAACAAATATAGAAACAGCCAGTCTCTCATTTTCAATTTCGAAATTAAACAGGGGTTGGTTGCGGATCGTGACAATGGCATGTTACTCGAATTTAATTTCGAGTAATTCTTAATGTTACAAGGTAGGTAATTAGCAAGTTTAATTTCTTGCTGGATTATTCCTCAAATCTGTCGCTCAAATCATCTACAATCACCATAATAAAAGTTGTCAACAATTTAGAAAATAAAAGGTTGCAAACCTGCCTATCTCTTTTAAGGTCAAGGGATTCTAGCATGCTTAGCAGTATTCTAGCTATGGAAGGTCTAATATCATGTACATTTTGGTCTTCGTCTTTGTACTCAAAACAAAAGGGAATTTTTCTAAACATATATCACGACTGTTAAATAAATTGATTTGCAGAAAAACCTAATTGAATCTTGACATTCAGAAGTGGATTTATATCCACTCCCATTATAGATGCTTCCATGGATACATTATTTTAGAAAGCTGTTTCTTCCAACTTATACAAGTTTAGTTTCCTTAGTGGAATCAGAAATTCAATATGATGGGCACATTTCAACCAGCTACCCTTTTTCTTAGAAGAAAATTCATGAAGCATACAATGATGCAATAATAATCCTTAATTAATTTGGGGATAAATGTTTTCATACACACTCATGGTGGTGTCAATCAAACAAACTGGCCCAATCCATATGCACAAAGGGTTGGGACAGACCAATTACTTTCTTGGGCTAGCCCATGTGTTGTAGCTAGGGGTGGCAATTGAGCCGAATCGAGCCGGGCTCGTCATCTGCTCGGCTCATTTTTTGACAAGCCGGCTCGTCCAAAATCGGTTTTTTTTTTTTTTTTAAAGTGTATCTCATATAAAAAAACTCTGAGCCACGAGCACGAGCTGAGCTCTTGCCGGCTCGACCCTTTGCCATCCCTAGTTGTAGCGTCTGGTTTGCCCCATTTCTCTTTCAATCTCCTCTACATGCTTCCATGGGTTCAACCTTTTATAATGCAAGTTCAACATGACTTGCCTTAAAAAACAATCCATCCAAAGCCAGGCCGGCCCTATGCTTTTTGTAGATTAGGCCTTTTAACTCACTTTTGCCACCGCTACACATCAATGACAATTGCTCAAGTTAAAGTGTCCAATAGTGTATGTTATTTTATTCGGCACATCCTTACAGGATTCAGATAGTGAATTAACAAATATACAGCAAGATATCCACCAACAAATTTTTTGTCGTTATGAGCTAGATTCTTCTCTATAATACTAAAATCGCTCAAATTTGATTATAGGTCTTTTCCATTTTGAAGTTGAAACAATTTTTCAAGCAAGAAAATCTTGTTAGGTGTAATGTTTTAGTAAAAAAAAGAAGGTATCTCAAGCCTTCCATAAGTCTCTAGCAATTTTAGCGTCGTCAACTATATAT
Organism: Fraxinus ornus; assembly: GCA_903798235.1. NCBI lineage: Eukaryota > Viridiplantae > Streptophyta > Magnoliopsida > Lamiales > Oleaceae > Fraxinus > Fraxinus ornus. Next base: position 6,584 of record CAIGRF010090210.1, read on the forward strand.
TTAGTATAATGGAATTATATGATATTATATTTGTCATTGAATAATGCTACTTGTATATAATAGAGTTAATAATGGTTCACATATAGATGATGTGTCAAAAGTAGAGTGAAAACGTTTGTTTTTTTATTTGGTTGAAAAAAAATATTGATCATGTTAGGTATTTTATGTAATTGGCTATTCTGTGAACAAAATGACTATATTTGATATGTTGTAAAAAGTCAAGGAGTAATGTGCAAACTGTCAAAAGTATGGTTTTTAGGTCTAGGGTTTGAGAATGGAAAAATAAGGAAAAACGACGAGGATTTTCTCTAGACTGTTGCCAAGGCCATGACTCGAGCTTCAAAAATAGAAACTATGTCGCTAGACTGTCGCCTCTCCTTCGCTCGAGCGACAAGCTATCACTCCATTGTCGCTGAGCCCTCGCTCGAGCGACAGTGCCACATTGTTGTCTGGAAAAATTTTAATTCACTTTTTAAAGGCTTTTTTCCCGACCCGTTCGTTTTATAACCTACCTATAAATACTCTAAAGCCACAGAACGTATTTTACAAGGTTGAACATTGAGAGAAACATATGTTTTGAGATCTACTTCATCTATTTGGCTTCGACCTTCGTTCTATAATTGGCTTTTAGTGAGAAAAACGTCAAATACACAATCCAAATACCAAACTAATGTTTCTTCCATATCTGTCAGAGTTGCTGAAGATCAAGGGAAGGTAACTGGAGTTTCAGTTGGTGAATCCACAGGAGATGGGCAATTCACAAAGCTAGGAGTTGTTGTAGGATATCAGAATCCAGGAGAGCTTTGGAAATTGCAGTTGGGAATTGGTGCAGGAGTACAGAATCCAGGAGAGCTGTAGGAATTGTAGTAAGATGATCAGATAGTATGTGTCGCCGGCTAGTATGGTAGACTGTAAGTTAAAGAATCGTTTACAGTGATAGTATGTGTCGTCGGCTAGTCTGGTAGACTGTAAGTTAAAGATAGTTTATACCCGATTCTGTAAAATGTGAGATTGCCTTGGAAAGCATTAAGATGATCACAGTTACAACTGCTTAAAACTCTTTAAATCAGTGATAAACTCAAATGAACAAATATTATATAACTTGAATTTCAAAAAGCTATTCAGTATCAAACAACTCCATTGCAAATCACATTTTCTTCATAGAATCAATAGTGACAATTTTTGGGCTCAAACACTTAGGGGCCGTTTTATTTGTGTTTTAGTTTTGTGTTTTGAGTTTTGAATTCGTTTTGTATTTTGTGTTTTGAGTGTCAATTTTGAAATTTCTGAAAATGCGTTCCTTTTGCCATTCTGAAAAACTGTTTTCGAAAACATAAAAACGGAAAACGCGTTTACTTTGAAATTTTGAGAATTTTTTTTAATAATATTTTATTAATTTTTTTTTGATTATTCAATAAATTTTAATAGTTTAATGTTAATATAATATTAAATAACATATAAATTTTGAAATTAGTGAATCTTGAAATAAATTTTTTTTTTCTAGATATAAAAAATACAACCTAAATTAAATTTGGCAAATCCTTGTTTTTGTCCTTGTACATAACTTGTTACTAGAATTAGCTAGTACCAAGTTACAACCAAACATAATCAAGTTGCAAAACAAGGAGCACTAATCTCAAGTTGACATGTTAATAAATATTTTGAAATCAATCTTATCGAGGTCAGATATCCATATTGATGACATTTGGTGCCTTATTCATTTGGTGCATGTTTGGTACTCAATATTTGAAAAAAAAATGGACAATATTATTAGCAATATTTCAGGTCATTTTTCTTCCTTAATACTTCCTATACTGTATTATTCGCGTACTACTGATATCCTTTCCAATGATTCAAAAAATATCTAAAGCTCATTTAATTAAATATATGTAAATTTTATGTTTTACCATCCTAAGCAAGAATGTGAATCAATGATGGTAAGAAATCTAATACTGAATTTGCTATTACAACTCTGCAATGCATTAATCCAATCCCAACTGATTTAATCATGAAACACCAGAGAGAGTTGCCTTTTCATTGGAAGCAAGCAAGTTCACCAGCTATAAACGAAATTCAGTAGTTCCCAAGTATACATTGCTATGTTCTAAAATGAACTACAAGAATTACTATTCTTAATTGAAGTCAGAGTCATCATCAGCAACATCACTGATTGAATATTCAGCTGCATCACTGTCCAAATCTACAGCTGCAGTAGCAGCATCTTCAGAATCATCATCACTTAGAACATATGTAGCTTTCCTACTGTTAGCCCTCTGTGGCCTGGCTCTTGTAACCACCACTTGGTTACTCTCTTCTATACCGGCTGAAGTTGGAGACTCCTCTTCCTCCATTGTGGCCATTCTTCCCAGCAGTGAACCACTTTTCTTGTTAAATGGAGATATCCTCGTTTTCCTTAGTTTTTTTCTCAGGGATCATAGTCAGCTTTGCAATCTGAAAGAAATATGTTAAACATAACATTATCTAGGCATATTAGAAAATTGATGAAAGAAGCTCAAGCTATTACAACATCTTCCGCTCTCCAGATTGTCATCTGAAAACCACATCTTACAATTCTTATAGTTTTAGACACTCCAGTCCAATTTGCCAACAAATCAGTATTTAACTTCTTTGAAAGATGAAACCATAGAACATTGTTACATTGGGAAGCTCTAACCTGGTTCCATCGTTTAGTATATTTATATATTTAGATTTATTCATGTTATTTCATAATTATCTCAAATTTCTTGAATAAACTACACAGGTTAATCAACAAAGAATTCATAGTATGTATATATCCTTATGAAAACAATTGCTAATGCAACTTTGATCATAATGCGCTAAAGAGTTTGCAAATCAAGTGAAAAAAGGCGATGGCGTTGCTTTCTAATCTCTATATTGAAACCATACCTGCTCAGCTCTTAAAATACTGGGGGAAAAAAACAAAGAAATACCTGCTCTGCTCTAAGTTTTGAACGGCTTGCATGAATCCTAGTTCTTTCCCTCTCATATAACTTTGCACACAATACTTTAAGTGGTTTAGCCTTGTTCTAGCAGATGATATAGAAAAACATGAGATGATGAAAGTGAATAACAATTGATCAAGAATAAAAAATGGGAACAAATAGATATAGCTATGCTAATATTTAAGTACAACTGGAACCTTTTTCTATTCTACATAGAAAAATAAGGTAAACTAAAGCTGATTTAATTCTATCTAAGTCGTACTCTTAAAAATTCTGCTTGGAAATATTAAAACACCACAAGTACTCCTGCTCTCCTATGTAATGAATGAAATCAAAGTATTTTATGTGTAGACAGACAAATATATACGTCACAAGCATACAAAAACACATATAGACCAATGTATATGCATATTATTTCTGCCAAATCCAGGACTTCAAATTTCAAACCTTTTCTCGATGAGTATTTTTCGTACCTGATATATAATTTGAAGATAAAAGGTCAAAAAATTAAAAAAAGCAATGGACTGGTAATGTATATCCAATATAGTACTAGCCACCTACATTTTGAATATGTCCATTGCGAACAAAGAAGCCTCATCTCCCCCAGTTCCTAAAATAAATTATATCAATGGTAAGCAAATATTTTCAGGCTTAAAATGAATCTACTACCTTCTGTTTGGTCCTCAACTCCGTTATAAGATCCATTGAATCTCCGAGCCTCCGTAGCTCCTTGTTGGCCCTCGAATATTCTTCAGGCAAGGCATTCGACTGTCTTCAATGAAAAACAACATGAGAGAGAGACTAGTACCGGTCACAGAGGTATTTTAACAAACACGTTATATACAACACCAAATGACAGGGAAAACAAAGAAGAGTGTAGCTATAAGTCTCCAGCCAGATACACTGCAATGCACAGAGGATGGATGGCATCCTCCCAAGCTCCTTGCACATGGAAACACCAACTTATCCAACTTCTTCTACTCTACAGGCAATCAGCACTAAGAACGCCACCCTAGAATCAACCCAGCCACATAGTTCATGTTTCAGTCCATGCCCACCACTATCTTGCTTTCAGAAGCCATTGAAATATAAAATAAGTGCATCATAGTTCATGTTTCGTCATCAACAATGTATCTGCCCCATTCGTATTTAATAGCAGTCGGTAGACTAGTATTTATACCTAATGAAATCCTCTTTCCTCATCGACAATGTATCAACCTGCAATTACGCCTCCACCACCAGCTACCCTTCCCCCTACGAATTCAACCTGCAATTCCGCCTCCACCACCATCTACCCTTCCCCCGTACAATTGACCGCCCCAACTATTATCCAATCCGCCACAATTTTCACACCAAACAAATAAAAAAAAAAACAGAGGCGAGAACCCAACAAATATGACATGAAGATAACAAGAAAATATGACATGGAATAGCAAGAAAATAACCTAAATTATCACAAGCAAAGATTTAAACCTTGATATGAAGATGCGCCACCTTGATTCAAAATGCCCGTCGTGAAGCCTTTGATTCGACTAACCTTAATTTGAAGATCCCGTTTATTGTGCTTGATTTGGCAACAAGATCTGTTTTGGTGTTTTGGTTGTGGGTTTGTGAGGAGATCGATTTACAGGGAGCATAGAGTTGAGAGAAAGGGAAACTGTTGCCTGCTTTTTGAGAGAGAGAGAGAGAGAGAGTTGAGAGAAAACGGCGTTTCCCGTGTTTTTGTAATTTTCGTTGTTTTCTTACTGTATTTTCCAAAACGATGTTTTGGTCATTTTCCGTTTTCAGTTGTTTTTTTTTTCCATTTTCAAAAACGGGTTTTCGAAAATAAGATAGAGAACGTGTTTTCGCTGTTTTGAAAAATTAAAAACAGAAAACGACTTGAAAACGACAAAGAGAACAGAGCCTTAGCTTTTCTAAAACACAACATGACTGTCCAAAGGGAATGTTAACGAGTTTATCTAGAATCACAAGAAATCACCCAAACCAAGTGCAATATCAGAACCCTATAGTGTAATGATCTTCTACTAAAATTTTCCATCGTTTGTTTGGTCAACAAAAATTATGTTCGACTTAAACCAATTGTTGACCCACTAAATAACACTTCATAGTTGGTACACTAAGATTTTCATTATGTCTCTGGTTTCTCGGTTCGGCTTAGGCCTCCATCTAGATGGTCCCTCCCATTTGACACCCCTAATTTTTTCTATATAAGGAAGATGATTGGCTGGGAAAGACAATACAAATTGATTATCCTTGTCACATTCACCGTATCTTAATATATAACTATTGTAGTGTATTTTGAATTTGCTTTGAGTTAATTCTTCAATTTCTACTTATTAAGCATTTGTTAACCCAAATCTGATTTTGAAAATGTACGTAAAGTAAGAATTTTTTCCCACTTAAACTTCTTGTTTTAGCCATCCAACATCCACTAATTATGGAAATTACTTATATATTAGAATGACTAAGCAAAAAATAAAAAGAAACAAGGAAAACATTGGTGATTCAAATCTTTCTATGAGCCTAGTTTTACAATCGAAATCTCTTGACAATGCATTTTATATCCCAGAAAAAAGAAGTGATTACTGTCGACCTATGGTTGACGTCTCATTTTAATTATCACAAACAATTTGATTTCGAGTATTTATAGTGATTATTTCAAATCAATAAAATTGAAGACACGAGATTCAAGACCAAGAAGTTTGCATGCAACAATCGACATGGAAACAAAATTGATCAAATGAGACTATGAAAATTGATATTGAAAAACTCGCTAAAATATGTATCAATAAGAATCGAGATAAAAGTCGAAGTACGCTCAGGTATGCATGTCAAGACGTTCAAAGAGTTTAGACTATTTACAATCATATGTAATGGTAAAACATTTCAATACTTGACAATGAATCGAAAAGAGCTCAANAATAAGAATCGAGATAAAAGTCGAAGTACGCTCAGGTATGCATGTCAAGACGTTCAAAGAGTTTAGACTTTTTACAATCATATGTAAAGGTAAAATATTTCAATACTTGGCAATAAATCGAAACGAGCTCAAGTTTTGATTTTACGATCGAAAAATCACGACAAAGACGTTTTACTCGTAAACTATGTTTTCAAAGGTAAAAATAAAAATACGTAATTTTGAAATATAGCAAATACCTTGAAAAATCATTTTTAAACCTCCCTCGAGTACTTACATTTGTTAAAAATTAAAACCAGGACGTTTCGACGTAATACGTTTGTACTGAACGTACGGTACACCATATTGGACGTCCAGTATGGTGGTTTTAAGGCCAACGGTCAAAAATTCAGCCTTTTAGATTTTTTTGACAAAACGGCTAATTGACATTTCGGTATGTAGCGGACATCCGGTACACTGTGTCTGGTTTGGCAGAGTTTTTGACGATTTTTTACCTATAAATACCAACTCTCTTTGCATTCAATTTTAACCTTTCCTAGAGTAACAAGTGAGCATTTATTGAGATAAATCATTAATCTTCATTATTTATTCATCCTCATAAATTAATTTATACTTGAAAAACTTTTGATCATTCTAAACACAATATCTATCAAAGTTTTTCAAATACAACACTTGAGCCATATTTATTGTCATCTATCGAAGTGTATGCTTTCTTCTCTTCTCGTGTTGGAGAGCTTGGTAACGGGGGACATAGATCATTGCATTGGATCAAACCTACATATTATATCGTTTGCACTCTCTATCCCTTTTACTAAACACTTTTACTTTGCGCAAACTTACATTGTTCTATTTATGTGCTTACTTGTGTTTAGATTATTCTCTATCATTTTCATATCCATTGTATTAGAATCTTGAGTGATTAACGAAAAAGTTTTAATAACCAATTCGTCCCCCTCTTGGTTAGCCAATCTTGCAATTACATTTTGTTATGGATGACGGTTACATTCTTCAAATACTTGGCAAGGCAAAAAGACAAAAAGAAATTAGTTGATTTTGCAGAATAACGAGAGTTTGCATAAAATTTGAGGAGCACTTCAAGTTATATTCAATAATCAATTATTTCTACCGACTCCTATGTGTTTTATGTAAATAATTCAATGTTGCCCTAAACAGGATTTAAGTAGAATACAATAATAAAGAAATCCTACAAAAATAACTCTTAATCAAGTAATTTCAAAACTTACGAAAATGAACAGGAATTGTTGCGTAATGCTACTTGTCCCTAGTAGCGATCATCCTCATTTGATGTGGCATGTGATTTAGAGTGAAATTGTACGACAAATAAAATGTGTAGATGAAAATCACTTAATTGATCTTATCATTTAATGTCACATTATATTGAATTATCCCATCGAGCAGAATTAGCATTGCATGCCAAAAAGTTTTTTGAACCCTAAAATGATGAAATTTGACGTATATTGGGGTCATTTGATATTATCTAACATATGCATGCTCATGACCAGACAATATCAATTGTTTTTATCATCTAAAATTATATTTCTCTTGCTATTTGTTGCGAGCATTTGATTATTTTTCTTGCTCGACACCTGTTAGGTTCAGCTATAAAATTCGATCAAAATCTAAGTTAAAATCAATAATTAATTTTAATTACAAATTTTATGAGACCCACAATTTTTAACTATAAATTTAATCAATTTTTATTAAAATCTACTGAAAATTTGTTTTTATCTAGACCAAATAGGGGCTTACTATGAAAGTCCATATATTAAATTAAAATTATTAAACACAATTCCCTTAATTGAGCTCAACAATAAGCATGATTTCATATGGTATACTATATGAAATTAAGTAAATATTAGAAAATTCATCCTGTTAATCTATTCGAAACAACCTTAAGAATGCTACAAATATCTTCAAAAAATTGGGTGCTTTGTTTGAGTTGAGAAGGTTCACTTGGTGGCTGATCAAAATTTTTGTCACACGATTCAGTCTCTTTCAAGATGTCATCTGCTTTGGAAGGCAGAATTTGATAGTTTTCGGAGCTGAGAAGTTTCTTCCATTCTAGTAGATTATTAATGGCACGTACATAATTCCCCAAACACGAACGATATCTCTCTTTCATGAAATATATTTTTTCTAGTTTGACAAGGAGTTGAACTGTGTCATAGGCTAGAATGCCACTAGTTTGTGCATTTTCCGTTAATGTTTGGGCTATTTCACTAAGGTTTGCGCCATGTTTATGGCTTAAAACCTGCAAACATGTAGAGCTATTTCGTGATTCTGAGCAAATATCACTGACCAAATCGGATCCTTTCTCTATTTCTGCAGATGTAAACCTGCAATAAAGAGAGGGTACTGAAAACAAAATGAACAAAAACAAGTAGGGCAAAGAAAATGCCATTTCAATAAAATCAAATTCTTCTCTATGGAATGGTAACCACCAGGATGACAACACAGTCTTGTAATCTTCCAATTCCATATAATGGTGAAACTGATGTAAACCTCAATTAATTCACACATAATTTATGTTAAAGATCAGATATGTCTTTAATGCCCTATTTAATAATGTCAATTGATAGACCTGATTTTAAAAGGTGCTCACAAAACGGTTACAATTAACCTTAATTTCTAACTCCAATGAAATTACATGTTGTCTAGTTCTCACGTTCGTTAAAAGAGCTAAGTCCACTTGTCAGAGCCTATTTTTGGATAAAACTCCTCTACCAGGCCTGGTAGAGGCCTGGTAGAGAGTTTTATCTCACATGAGGTGGGNAATGATGAAATTTGCCGTATATTGGGGTCATTTGATATTATCTAACACGTGCATGCTCATGACCAGACAATATCAATTGTTTTATGATCTAAAATTATATTTCTCTTGCTATTTGTTGCGGGCTTTTGAGCATTTGATTATTTTTCTTCACTACAACAAAAAAGACCTACGGCAATGGTCAAAAAACATTGCGAAAACCCTTTCGCAACGTTCGTACGGGCGTTACAAAGTTCGATGTTGCCGTAGAGGGGTCGATTTTTGGCAACGTGCATTGTGCGTTGCAAAATTTACAGGAGCTTGCTCGACACCTGTTAGGTTCAGCTAACAAAATTCGATCTAAATTTAAGTTAAAATCAATAATTAATTTTAACCACATATTTTATGAGACCCACAATTTTTAACTATTCATTTCATCATCTTTTATTAAAATCTATTTTTATCTAGACCAAAGTGGGGCTCACTATGAAAGTCCATATATTAAATCACAATTACTAAACACAATTCCCTTAATTGAGCTCAACAATAAGCATGATTTCATATAGTATACTATATGAAATTAAGTAAATATTAGAAAATTCATCCTGTTAATCTATTCGAAACCACCTTAAGAATGCTACAAATATCTTCAAAAAATTGGGTGCTTTGTTTGAGTTGAGAAGGTTCGCTTGGTGGCTGATCAAAATTTTTGTCACACGATTCAGTCTCTTTCAAGATGTCATCTGCTTTGGAAGGCAGAATTTGATAGTTTTCGGAGCTGAGAAGTTTCTTCCATTCTAGTAGACTATTAATGGCACGTACATAATTCCCCAAACACGAACGATATCTCTCTTTCATGAAATATATTTTTTCTAGTTTGACAAGGAGTTGGACTGTGTCATAGGCTAGAATGCCACTAGTTTGTGCATTTTCCGTTAATGTTTGGGCTATTTCACTAAGGTTTGCGCCATGTTTATGGCTTAAAACCTGCAAACATGTAGAGCTATTTCGTGATTCTGAGCAAATATCACTGACCAAATCGGATCCTTTCTCTATTTCTGCAGATGTAAACCTGCAATAAAGAGAGGGTACTGAAAACAAAATGAACAAAAACAAGTAGGGCAAAGAAAATGCCATTTCAATAAAATCAAATTCTTCTCTATGGAATGGTAACCACCAGGATTACAACACAGTCTTGTAATCTTCCAATTCCATATAATGGTGAAACTGATGTAAACCTCAATTAATTCACACATAATTTATGTTAAAGATCAGATATGTCTTTAATGCCCTATTTAATAATGTCAATTGATAGACCTGATTTTAAAAGGTGCTCACAAAACGGTTACAATTAACCTTAATTTCTAACTCCAATGAAATTACATGTTGTCTAGTTCTCACGTTCGTTAAAAGAGCTAAGTCCACTTGTCAGAGCCTATTTTTACCACAAAGAGATATAAGGCCTAACTGTATAGGTTAGAAGAACCTAAAACCTGTCTCTAACAAGTTTGCTTCAAGTGTTTGGATTTGAAGAGATGGAAATACACTTTGAATTCTTATTGATTTTGGCCCTCTTTACTATTTTTAACGCCTAAATTAATGATATAGACGGCAGGGGGTAATCCACAACGTTTGGGTAAATTAGGGGGATTTTGTGCCAAAATAAAAGGTTAAGGGTTGGGATGGTTGGCTATGGGAGGAGAGACATGGGTTTGGGATGGGGAGATTTGTTAGGAGGGGGATCCTTGGGGAAGAAGATGTTTTCTCCCTTATTTACAAATTGCTTTTAATTGTTTTTAATAGTTTTTAATTGTTTTGGTGCGATCTATTCGTACTTTTGAAAAGATTTGGAGCTTATGCTGCAATTATTCCTCCATTTTATTATTTTGTTGCTTTTTTTGTTTGTTTATTTAAACACGAAAGCGAATTTGTCATTTTATATGGATGTCGGTGAAAATGGACGAAAGACGAGTTTTGTTACATTTTTGAAAGGCTGGAATGTCTCATGTTAAAAAGAGATTTTATAGTTTGCCAGGTTGGGGACAAACACAAGCAAATTTCCCAAATAAAAAAAAAAATTTAAATTTGGAGTTTTAATTCTTTTCGATCCAAATCAGTATTCGTGCGTGAATAAATGATCTGTTGATCAAATCAAGTACTTAGTAGTCATGTAGATCAACGAGATCGTGACTATAAATGAGCCCTCATATTCATGCTCATTACATATAACATCATCCTTATCGCAACTTGTCTTTCATGCTCCGGACGAAGAGCATACATCAAGATTGAGGGAGGATATTAGAGTTGTCAAAATCTGTAATTGTTTACAGATTACAACTAGTAATATTTATGAATGTGTTTTGAATTATAATTCGTCGATTTCTACTCCTTAGCATTTATGAATCCAAATCCAAGCTTGATATGAACAACATTAATGAAGAAAAGAAGCAAAAAACTTTCATATTGCACTTGGTAATTAATGCAGAAAATTCCCTTAATTGATGTCATCAATAAGCATTATTTTGTAGATTATACTTACGAAATTAGATAATTCGACCTGCTAATCTATAGGAAACAACCACAAGGATGCTACAAATATCTCGAAAAGATTTTGTGGTTTGTACGAGTTGTGGAGGTTCACTTGGTGGCTGTTCAAAGTTTTTGTCACATGAATCAGCCTCTTTCGACATGGTATCTGCTTTTGATGGCAGATTTTGATAGTTTCCAGAGTTAACAGATTGCTTCCATTCTACGAGATCATCCATGATACGAACATAATTCCCCACACATGAACGACATCTCTCCCTCTGCAAATAAATTTTTTCTTGTTTATGACACAGTTGAGCTGTGTCATATGAAAAAAATGCCGTAACATGTGCTACAAAAGTTAATGATTTGGCCATTTCGCTAAGGTTTTTTCCATGTTCTCCTCTTAATTCATACAAACACTGGGAGGGATTTCGTGTTTTGGAGCATATTTCACTAACCAAATCAGATGCTTTCACATCGGTTTCTGCAGATGTGAAATGGAAATAAAGACAGGGTACTGAAACGAGAATGAACAAAAACAAGTGGGGAGAAGAAAATGCCATTTCACGTTTTAGTTTAGTTGTGTTGTGACCTCTACTCCTTTGTGGTGTAATGTATATGAGTAGGGTGTATATGTGCACAACATCAAATTTTTTATTACTTGAATATTTGCGGGGTGGAAGGAATAAGTTGAGATCTACTATTCATCTTTGCTGTTCAATTTGTTGTCCATTGCTGTTCAATTTGTTGTCCACCCAATTGCAAATTGACATATTATGAAGAATTATTGTTGTCATCAATTTTAAATTTTCATGATGTTTTAATTGGATGGACATAAAGTTGGACAACAAATCTCAACTGGTATGGAATTAGATATCAAGAATCAAAATCATGCATAATGGAATCTTAGCTGTAGCATTTACCTTTGTAAATCTAGCACCGAATGTATTTAACACGTGTCTAGGTGTCAAGATATATAGCATGAAATGATATATTCAATTCAATTAGATGTATGGATAAGAGCCAAATTAATTGGCCTATTTATATAATAAACGCAATTAATGCTAGTAGCTGTAGCATTAATCTTGACAACGGGCGCCCAAAATTTCTCTTTTAAATGGTAACCACCCCGGGATTATAGCACGTTCTTGTAATCTTCCAATTACAAATGAAATGAAAATGATGTGAATCTTATGTTGGAAAAAAATGGTTTTATAATTGTAAAATGGGTCAACTTTGAGCCTAAATTTATGTGGGATATTTAATCTAAAATTAACAGGAACAAGCATTTTCATATTCTACTTCGCGACAGGATTTACATGATATATTTATTTATCGAAAACCACTAAGTTTTGAATGTAATATTTTGATTTAAAGTGACCTATTTGAACTTTGTATAAAAGAAGAATTTGATTATATTGGGGTTAAATTCACCAATGGCCCCCCAATTTTATATTTAGTGTCACCAGGCCACCCAATTTGATTTTGTTTCACCATAATTACCCAACTTTATATGGAGTGTCATCATAGCCACCAAATTAATTTTATTTTACTATAACCACTTAATTTCATGTAATGTTTCACTATAACCACCTAATTTCATATAACATTTCATCATGGTCAATCAATTTCTTTTCATTATTTTCACAAATTTTAAAAGGTTTAAAACGATAATTTTGTATTATATATATAAAATAATTTTAAAAAACAAAAAGTAAAAGTTTTTTTTTTTTTATTTTAAAAACGTTTATTTTAAAATAAGTTTTTTATTTTATTTT
>CAIGRF010090291.1:0-10003 GCA_903798235.1 Fraxinus ornus
TAAATTTTAATCGATACCAAATGGCTCCGAGCGAATCACATTAAATGAAAGTTGAATTTTATAAAAGTTTTGAAATGAAAATTTATAAAAATTTACAAAAGATTTTCATTAAAATTTCCATTCATAGTAGAGATGGCAATGGGTTTCGGTTCGGGACAGGGCACTCTCGCCCCATCCCACCCCGTCACTTCTCTACCCCGTCCCATGCCCCGCCCCACTTTAGATGGGGCGGGACGAGGCGAGTCCAGAGCACGGGCTTGTCCCGTTTAATTTTTTTTATTACAAAAATATCTTGTTAATTATTATTATTATTTTTTTATTTTTTTATTCTTCACGGGCCGCTTTGGGATGGGCATTCCCTCCCCGTCCCATCCCACCAACCTGTCAGGCAGATTTTTTTGCCCCATTCAGGACGGGACGAGTTTTTTTACCAGCGCTAATTCATAGTCTAGTCCATAAATCTCTCTCATAAATATCTCCCTTTCCTGCATCTTTCTCATTTTTTATCCGAAGTCAAGACTTGACTTTCTCTCTTCCCTCTCTGTTTCGTCAGTTCCAATCATACGACGTCGTTGGTCTCTTCTCGCAGCCAACCTTACCTTGGCCTCTATCGCCGCACTCTATCTACTTCATGATTCACGAACCAATTTGTTAATGATTTGGTGAAGATGAATTTGAATAATTGAAGTCGAAGTGTTTTCTCGTCAATTGGTGCGATTCTGATTTTTTTGCTGCATACAATTCGTACGATGCAAACAGGTTAAATGAATTTTCGACACTTCTCATGATTTACTAGAAATGCAATTTTATTATATTGATAGCTATTTGCACGATGGAAAATAAGTACTATAAGAAATTTTGCTCTGAATTTCAGGATATGATATCAATCATTTGGCTCGAGAAGCTCAAACTCGGTGGCTAAAGCCTGCTGAAGTGCTTTTCATATTGCAGAATTACGAGGAGCACCAGCTCACACATCAAATTCCTCAAAAACCATCCAGTAATTTCATTACCTTCACATTTATTCAAGTCAGGCTTTTTACATTATCTTGATCTTGTTTTTATGTCTCCAATGATTTCTTAAACAGGTGGATCTTTGTATCTATTCAACAAGCGAGTCCTGAAATTTTTTCGTAAAGATGGTCATAGTTGGCGCAAAAGGAAGGATCAGAGAACTATTGCTGAAGCACATGAACGGCTTAAGGTTGTTTATGTTGTTCTCATATTGATTTGCATCATGCTTCGTTTGGAATTAGCTAAACAAGATAAATAGTTAGTTCAAGGGAAGGAAAAAAAAAGAAGAGGAAAATGCTGTTGATTGATATTTATGAAAAAAATTCTAATCAGAAAGCATCAGAAGAGAGTGAAAACATCTTGCATGTTTCTGGTCTTAATTACCATCAGTTGTTAGCATAACTATGAAAGCAGTCTTGGAAATGTTGATAAATGTGCTAAAATATTAAAATCATTGAACCTATAGCCATCTCATGTCCTTTGAAAGTTTGAAGGCTGCTCTGCTGACAACTATCCGAACTGTCTCTGGGGAAGTAGATATATCACTATATCAGTGTCGTGGTATATATGAGACCTCAATTAAAAGTTATTTGCAGTTGATGATGAAGTATGCCAGTTGTAAACTCATTACATGAAATTTTTCTTATGGCTAGGTTGGGAATGCCGAAGCAATAAATTGTTACTATGCGCATGGAGAGCAGAATCCCAACTTTCAGAGACGCAGTTACTGGATGTTGGACCCGTGAGTTTTGCATATTTCTTTGATATCACCTTTTCAACAGTTATTGCTTCTAGCTTAGACTAACATAACAGTAGAAATAAGATTTACAGAAGTTTCCATAACACCAATATCATGTTTTTTTAGTACTAAAGATGGAAAAGGTTGTCCAATGCATGTGGTGATGCATAACTTCCAACAACTTACATTCCCTGTTATTTTTAAGATAAAGTGGGCTGTGGAATTGGCTGGGATATTTTCCTTTCTAACTCATTATGCTTTCTTTTTGTCAATCAATTTCTTTTCTTTTCTTGGGTTAACAGGGCTTATGAGCACATCGTTCTTGTTCACTACAGAGACATTGAGGAGGTGAGCCTTCTGAACCTAATTGTGGACAAAGCTCATCGAGTAATTAAGTGTACCTACATTTTTCACCATAACCTCCAACCATCCAAAAGGCACTCACTTTAACTGCTCTTGTGCATTATTTTAATTTTAAACTTGCTATATGTTCTCATTTCATTCGTGTACTTGGTAGAGCTGAACGGGTATAGCTTAGATGTTGCGTTGGCTTGCCTCACAGCCACCAATGAAATTGGATAATCTGATAAGTTTCCTACTGATGCATCAGAAATTGCTATTTATTGCATTAAAATTGTGTAATGCTATGGATACCTGAATTTCTGGCTTGAGTA
Source organism: Fraxinus ornus (assembly GCA_903798235.1). NCBI lineage: Eukaryota > Viridiplantae > Streptophyta > Magnoliopsida > Lamiales > Oleaceae > Fraxinus > Fraxinus ornus. Next base: position 2,428 of record CAIGRF010090291.1, read on the forward strand.
TTGCTGAACTAAATAGGTGCAGCTGTTCAAAGTCAAATTTTGCATGTCATGTATTATTCCACCTAGTTCCTGTTCATAATATTGAGAGATATAAACAATGTTTACATTCCACTCATGATGGTTATAATAACAAGGACATCCATAGATAGACAAACAAAACCTGACCTGCAATAAGAGACATCCAACTTTTTGTAAATTACAGGGAAGGCAGAATACTACATTGTCACCGCAGTTCTCACCATTATCTTCTTCTATCTCCAGTCCAAGTCCGAACTCTTATACAACTCAGCAGCAAGAATCTTCTGTTGTCATTAGCGAATCTTACGAACCATATCAAAATGCATCAAGCCCTAGCTCTGTTGAAATAAATTCTGATGGAGTCAATAGTCGTGGGATGTATCAGCCCGGCGTTACAGAGAGGATAAAGGATATTAATAGCTCTTCAGATCCTGATTTAGGTCAAGCATTGCGAAGAATTGAGCAGCAGTTAAGTTTAAATGATGATGTGGTGGAAGAGATCAATACGTTCTACATTGAGAATAAGGATTCAAATTATTTAGGAAATGTTCTAAATGATTACGAATTGTCTGCTCAGAGGCCAGATGCTTCAGACAGTAATCTTTTGCAAGCGCGTTCTGGTACATATTATTTACCACTTATTTATTTTATTAAAGGGAAGTTCTTGAATGATTATCAACAAAAATGATGTCAGAAGTGGAAAGAGCTGCTAATGGGGTATGGCCTTTTCAGGTGACAATTTTAAGCATCGTCCATCACTCTCAGACATTGAAGTAAGCAATTGGAAAGAGATGTTACATAACTCTAAGAATTTCCCAAATGTTCAGGCTCAACCATACGAGGCCCAGTTGAATGAAAATGTGAGAGTATTCTCGAGTTACCATTTTGTGTTCTGCTCGATATATTCTCACATTTTACTACTTCTAGCCATTTCATCCTTTTTATAGTACTAATTCCATGTTATCGAAGAATGTAATGGGGTTATTAAGAAACAACATAAATACATTAAAAAAAGAAAAATGATCTTTGGATTTGAATTTTTTTTCCATAGAATACATTTCTGGCATCAAATATTTTCATTCTAAATAATTGGAAACCTTGATTCCTATGCTATTATAACATATTCACACTTATCAGGGTTTGCTGCTCCATTCATCACCAAACGAGCTAGCAGGGAACCAAGAAATTTATAATTGGCCGAACTTTGGTGGACAAGATGCCCAAAAGTGTAAGAGTTTCTCAAGGAATACATTTATTAAGAACTTTTTTGAGTCCTGTGAGCTTGAAAGGAGATCTGACGGCCCTCATAAATTGCCAGATTCTATGATAATTCCCCAAGAAGTTGAGTCTATCAGATATCCTGCAGATTCTTCCAGAATGAATACTTCTGGAATCAATCAGGACTGCTATCAAACAGCATTTAACCAAGCGCAGACTGGAATTTCTCTTCAAGAAAATTTGAATTTGAAGCAGAAGTTTACAATCCGGGAAATATCCCCACAGTGGTGTTATGCCTATGAGGCTGCAAAGGTATATTTTCCATAAAAAGAGAATTCAAATATGAAGTTAAAGCTATTTCGCTAGGCATGTTTACCTTTGTTAAAATGCTTAAGAAGCTAGTGAGCTTGTACATGCATATTAGTATTTTCAATATGTTTTGTAAAATAAGATTTTAATCTCAAGATTCAAGTAGAAAAATGCTTGTAAAGGTTTGTCTTATATTTGTCTATTTGCCGAAGGCTTAATCATTCAATTTATGTGCTGTTCTATACCTAGATAGTGGAATTGATGAATTCTGATCGCATTGCTATTCAACTTTCTTTTATTTTTTTTATTTTTGGCTCGAGTATGATATAGGTTTATTTGTCACTTAATAATTGTGTGATTTTTTCCTAAAACAATAGCTCATGCTCCTTGCGATGAACGATGGTTTTCCTCCAGCTGATTTTATCTTCAATCCATCATAATATTTTCCAACTTTAATTCATGTCCGTGTTTGATATCTGTAGAACAGTTTTTGATATAGAAGATGAAAAAGATTATTGATTAACTAGAAGATGGAGTATGAACTTTGTGAGAATTGACCAAAACGGAGTTCCCTTGGTGTAACCAATTTGACATCTATCAATCTTTGGGATCTTCAACTTTGTGTTTGGAGTTTAGCATTTTGACATTGATATTCAAAGTTAGCATAAGAAATTAAACTCTCTTTTGCAGGTCATCATTATTGGGTCTTTCCATTGCAAACCATCAGATTCTACATGGGCTTGTATGTTTGGTGACATTGAAGTACCTGTTCAGATTATTCAAGAAGGTGTCATTTGCTGTCATGCTCCTGCCTACTTGCCCGGAAAAGTCACACTTTGCATTACATCTGGAAATAAAGAGTCCTGCAGTGATATCCGGGAGTTTGAATACCGTGATAAACCTAGTGTTTCCACATGCAGTAATATCCTTGAAAAGGAGGCTAGGAAGAGTCCAGAAGAACTCCTGTTACTTGTCCGATTAGTACAGATGGTTCTGTCAGATCCATCGGATCAAAAAAGAGATGGCTCTGAATCAAGAAGTGGTTTGTTGGGCAAATCCAAAATGTCTGAAGACTCATGGAGCCAAACCATTGATGCTATTTTGGATGGCACTTCAACATCATTTAGCACCATAGAGTGGCTTATGCAAGAACTTTTGAAGGACAGGTTGGAGCTGTGGCTTTCTTCTAGATTACAAAAGAATAACCAGCTGACCTGCTCTTTATCTAAAAAAGAACAAGGGGTGATACACATAATTGCTGGATTGGGTTTTGAGTGGGCATTGCAACCAATTCTCAATTCCGGAGTCAGCGTAAATTTCCGTGATATCAATGGTTGGACCGCACTTCATTGGGCTGCACGTTTTGGGAGGTATGACTTTTGCATTTATTCTTAAATCTTCTTTGGACTTCTCATTTTCTGGTACGTTTGTGGAACTTGACATGGTATAATAACTTGAGTGCGAAATGTCATCAAGTTTTTTCTTTCTTTCATGGTACAATGTGGATGATCTGTTGAGATTTAGTACTTAATGCTCCTTAGATCTTCAAAGCCAACTAGCATATATGCTTATCAAAACTAATCTTAATTATATACTAACTCCATTAATTATATTAATAGAATTCTGTAATTAAGGAAACGGGAGAGAAGGAAATATATTTGTAAACAGATATGGTCCAAGAGATGCCCAATGAAAGATCCGAAAGAATGACAATGGTTATCAAAAACGAGCCAAAAGAAACTAAAAAATGAAGTTGACAACTTGATAGTTTTCTGGTTCGAGGGGAATCTAACTTAAACAGAGTTTTTTTATCTATTTTTTTGTCATTAGACAAAAGTCTAACTTATTTCACAGTTGACACTTAATTAAAATGGATATATGAGCAACTCTCCAGAAAATAGAAGATATGAAAACCTACAATATTGTTCTGTATGTTGTTTATAGTAGAGGATACTTCTTATTTTCTCCCTATTCCATTTTTTCCTCTTGAACACAATGTTATTCTTTGTAAATCGAATGAACAATTATGTAGTCAATACTAACCCTTTAGCTTCATTAATGCTAGCGTAATATTAAGATCTGATTCCATTGCTCAGTCGTACATCAGAAATGTTCGCAGGGCAAGACGCTTTTTTTTCTTTTTTCTTTTTAACATTCAAATCTTCTTCATTCGGTGAATCTGCTGCTATAAATTTTGAAAATTAGGGGTGGAAAGTGCCATTTATTTGAAGGCTACATCTGTTACAGGGAAAAAATGGTCGCCGCCCTCATAGCATCTGGTGCATCAGCTGGAGCAGTTACGGATCCTAATTCACAGGACCCAACTGGTAAAACCCCTGCATCTGTTGCCGCTACCAATGGACACAGAGGACTCGCGGGTTATCTTTCAGAAATGTCACTAACTAGTCATCTTTCATCCCTCACGATGGAAGAAAGTCAGCTATCTAAAGGATCTGCTGCTGTGGAAGCAGAAAGAACAGTAAATAGTATATCAAATACAAGTTCCTATACGGATGAGGATTGGGATTCTCTTAAGGATACCTTAGCTGCAGTTCGGAATGCGGCTCAGGCTGCTGCACGTATACAATCTGCATTTCGTGCACATTCATTCAGGAAGAGGCAACAAAGAGAAGCTACAGATGCTATTGATGGTGATGAGTACACTATATTATCGAATGATATTCCGGGGATTTCAGCTGCATCAAAATTGGCATTCCGCAATACACGTGATTACAACTCGGCTGCTTTATCTATTCAGAAAAAATATCGAGGCTGGAAAGGTCGGAAGGACTTCCTTTCTTTCCGCCAGAAAGTAGTAAAAATACAGGTGTCACTTCTTCCCAAGTAAAAAGATGAACTCTAACATTTATTTCTCAAATTGTGCCAATTTTTGTAAGATGTCTTATCAGCTTCTAACTTTAACTTGGATGAGGAATAAAACAAACAACAACAGTCTTATTCACAATAGATGTTGAGTAAGCTACAATCCTTTCGATCAGTCCGTTCAATCCATTTCCACATCTTCCAAAAAGATCCGATGAAATTAAATCTTTTCCAACCACACCACTCTGTTAGTTTGGAATGTAATAGAAAATCATTAATGCTTTGTCTCACTCGTAGAGGATCAGCAGTTTTCAACGAAAAAAGAAAGGGTTTGAACTTTTATAATATGTAGGATAAGAAAATAATGTCATCCCTTGATGGCATACTCGGTACTGAGGACATAAATGTAAGATGAATAAAAAGAAAAAAATGATCACGTGACTAATGTCGGTCTCCAAAATTATGAATCTGCTAGATAAATAACAGTACAACACTATAGTCTTCAAGGGCATCACACCAAGTGTAGTTCTAGCAACATCTGCTGATATGACAGAAAAATCATCCTAAAACCATATATACCTTCTTCTCTAAGTTCATCTGCTCTCTCTCTGTCTCTCCCCCTCCCTCTTGGGTGGTCAGTGCAATAGGATATTTGTATGTACTACTGGACAAGACTACACACTAAAATGACTAGAATTAGCTTCTTTTCCCTTTTTAATACTGTCCAATGCTATCTATTCCTCTCTACCAAACAAGCTATAATTCTCATCACCCAAATGGTGCCATAAATTAGTTCAACAAGGATGTAGGATGTGGCTCTTATTTGGATCTTGTTGCTGCAGGCTCATGTGAGAGGATATCAGGTTAGGAAGAATTACAAGGTTTGCTGGGCAGTTGGTGTACTGGAGAAGGTAATACTAAGGTGGCGCAGGCGAGGAGTTGGTCTGCGTGGATTTCGCCATGACTTGGAATTTATTGATAAAAGCGAGGATGAAGACATCCTTAAGGTTTTCCGCAAGCAGAAAGTGGATGCAGCTATTGATGAGTCTGTCTCTAGGGTGCTGTCTATGGTCGAATCTCCGAAGGCTCGTCAGCAATATCGTCGCCTTCTTGAAAAATATCGTCAAGCTAAGGTAACTCACGTTTCATATCTTGTTATTGACATTGAATTTTATTACTAGTTCAGGATAGGAGATCAGCTAAGGAATTTTTATTACTCCAGTGATAATCAATTCCGTGCTTAGTATATCCTCCCAAGGATATGACTATAATTCTCCGCATTCGTTTTAATATTGAAAGTAAACATAATGCTTTCTTCAAATAAAACACAGCAGTCTTCTTATATACTAACTAATGCCTCATTTCTGTTAAGAGATTAAGCCTTATTCCAATTACTTGAGCAATATTAACTATTAAGCAAAACAAAATAAAAAATACACAGATTTTAGTGATTCAAGTTTACTCCACAGTCGATCACATTAGTGTACATTATGATTAGGCTCCACATTGTCCAATAGTTTTTCTTGATTGTGACGACGTGTTGAATGATGTTTGTTCTGCTTTATTTTCAGTACAAACCTAATTGTCACCTGTTATGACTCGCGCTATACTTTGACATGTACTTGACTTGTCCATTTCTTGTTCTTCTCATTCGTTTATTCAAATTTGTGCCTTACTAATCTGTTTTTGTTGGAAAAACTTTGTGATTCCGGTATTAATTTGCAGGCTGAACTTGAAAGTGCGGAGTCGGATACATCATTTTCGTCTTACCTTGACATTTCTCAAATGGAAAATGATCACAATTACTAGACATAGTCACAATTTCTGGTAATTTTAAACTTAGGTTGCTTCGGTAATTTATTTATTTTAATAAGATAGATTTGTATATTATAGTTTGCCCTTTGTTTATGTTGAATGTATTGCTGATATTTCATAAACAGGATATATCTTTTGTAAATGTTTGCATTATTGAGAAGAAATAGAAGGGAGAAAACCAGTTTAAACTATGGAATTGTAACGTGCTTATTTTTAATATTTCAGAGAAAAATATTCTGTAACAATCTAATTGTATTACACATTTTGTGTAATGTCTTGTAGGTTTTTAAACACATTGAACACCTTCTTCTCACAAGTTTATTTTAAAAACTCTGAGGGGTTGCTCAATTGATTAGGCCTTAGGTTTGTTTCTCAATGGTCACCAGTTTGAGTCCACTTAGGATCACTGAGGTGAGTATCCGACCGTAAATTTCAGGGCTCCGTGGGATTAGTCGAGGTGCACTCAAGCTGGCCCGGATATTCACGGTTATAAAAAAAAAAAAGTTTGTTTTAAAGGTGTTTATATTCAAAGTAGTTAAAGTCGGTATCAAAATAAACACTCCGATCAAACCCACTACGAAACATCCACACGCAACATCCAACTTGGATCATATTTCTGATTTGTGCGTGTCATCCTTGTGCAGGAATCATACTAATCTCCTCTGTATCGAGAATGATACGCACAAAACAAGAAATATCTGGCGCATGAGTCGTACTAATCTTCTCAGTATTGAGAATGACACACAAAACAAGAAATATCTGTATTTTCTTAAAGAATATAACTATGTGCCCCTTCGTATATAAGAACAAAACCAAAAGCCTTGTTTTCAGCAAACTTCAGTTAAATTATATGAATATTTTTCGTCACTCTTGTCTGATTTAGTGTTGGATCTATTCGAAAATTCAATGCAATTAGAACCTTAACAATTAAAACATGTCATCATATTAATTTTGATTTGCTTTACTTTTCTAACATGTTTGTCGGAATGGCGTGTTTAACATTATATCATTAGTTTTAATAAAGAAGATTTGGACAAGTAAATTTGTAATCTTAAATTTATCTTTATTCGATCAGTTTTCGATATGATTGGTAATTTTAAGTGACAAAAAAGCACTAAATTACGCATTTATTAGCCACGTAAGATAGGCTACACATGGAAGGTAAAACTAAAACAAAAATGACATTTAGGTAATCAAATTAAAGCAAATCAAGGTTGTCAAGTGACCAACATGAAATAAATCTATAAGTTGGGTGACTTTACGAAGATTTACCCAAAAATAAAAGGGTAATTATATTCACACAATAATTTTTATTTTTTACACCACATTTTAACTGCATCTAAGGTTCTTAGTCTTTACTCATTATAGTACTTACATTTTTAACGATTTTTTA
>CAIGRF010090306.1:5523-20806 GCA_903798235.1 Fraxinus ornus
CCCAAAGAATTTCAATAACGGTCTCTCATGAATTTCCCATCGTTTATTAGGCTGTCGTGCTCTTTGCTATGGGTGGTTATGGAACTTATTTGGGTTTTCGTATTCGCTTCTCTGATGATGTGGTAAGAACTAGTCTGAGACGATAAAACATTCTTTCATGATAGATTTAAGCTTAAGAAAGAGTACTTTCACTGTTTCACATCATTTGTTATTAGCCTTCTATAAACTTCTTGAACCGTTTTTCCCAGGAGGAGAAGGCCAAGGCCAAAGATTTGCATCCTAAACTTCTTGGAGGAATGTTTGTCTTCTTTGCTTTGGGAGCTACAGGTGGAGTTACATCTCTTCTGACTTCAGATAAACCCATTTTTGAAAGGTATGCAGGAATTTTCTGAAAATTGGTCAGTTCTTCAAATTATGTCACTTTTTTCTTTAGTACAAAATCCAATTTCTCTTTTCCCCAATGTTTTCTGCAGTCCTCATGCTGTAACAGGTTTCATTGGGCTTGCTCTTTTGACAATTCAGACCATATTGCCTGCATTGTTTGAGGTAACTTATACAGAACCTTAATGCTCTAATAATCGGGTTCGTGATCATACTCACTTCATGGCTCTTTGGATAATTTGTCGAATGCAAAGATAACCGGGCTTATTTTTTAATATATGTCTTTCTATTTATCAAGAACTATGATTCTCTCGTCTGATACTGGATTTTCTTAAACAGGGGAATCCCGGATTGCGCAATGTTCATGGGATATTGGGCAGTGGCATTATGACATTGTTTCTTGTCCATGCCGCCCTTGGACTTCAGCTTGGCCTGAGTTACTAACCCCTTGGCACAAATCATAGTGTATCTTTATAGATGTGAAACCATATAGGTTCTAATGTGCCTATGCATGTTGGATAGGGACGATAATTTATGGGTTCAAATGATCCTTGGAGTCAAAATAGGAGGCGAAAAAAGAAGGAAGAACTGTTCCGTTTGTAGTCAACAATTAATTTTAACTATGTATAATTGTGCGATTCACAATTTTTTAACAATGTAATTTTACTAATTTTTATTACAATTTACTAAAAATTCGATTTTAATCTAAATAAAAAATGAGCAAGACATGAAACGCAAGTATTTTTGTTTGAATTATGTTGTCATTATTGATATTTGCGGTTGGAAATTATGGTTCACAGATGATTTACACACAGACATTTGTGAGTATTGATAAAAATTATGTGAACAATTATTCTGTACATTTGGCTTTTCTCTTTGGTCCGTTTAATGCTGAAATCAATATGAATCATGTGATCCACACACGGGTCCAAGCAAGGACGACTTTCACCAACCCGCGTACATTTCATGAAGCACATGGTACACGTTCCAAACAAATAAAAATGTTTTCTATACTTTGAACATTATTACCTAAAACACTAGAAAAGTAAAATAAGAGAAGCAGCCACGAAATCCTCACCGTTTGATCAGTTCCAACTTGCGTAGACCTTAGATCTTGGGTCCCACAATCCTCCTCAAAAATTAGAGTCTGATACCGCACGGCTTCAGACCCCGCCTATAAATAAACCCGCATATGTACCACATATCACTGCACATTTCTCCTTCATCTTTGTGCTCTTCTTTACAGATCTAAGAATTTTATCACTAAGGTACGTACTCGTAATGGAAATTTTTCGTTTTAGATTCAGCTTCGTAATAGTATTCTTGTTTTCTTTTTGTTCAGATTCATTATGTTTTTGCAAATTACTCTCTGTATCTGTATCAAGTTGAATATCTGAATTTTTTCGAGGAGTTTTTATGCTGCTTTGATTTGTTTAGATATTGCTAATAATGTGCTTAAGAAGAAATGGATTCGTAAACGGAGGTTTTGGAATTCAGAAATTATAGCATTTCGTATTGACGTTCAATATTGCAGATCTCATTGTGCATTTCATGTAGAAGTTCTTCAAATTTTCGAAACACGATCTGCATTTTGAGAAAACTATGATAATAAAGTAATTCAACTGAATGATTATAGTTTGATTTTGGTGTGTTGGACATGGATCTGCCCTGTGGCTTTGACATAATCATAGAAATGATGTTCGGCGGATGATTTGGATAATGTTTCTCGTAATGCTAGTTTTGTTCCGTCCAATCATAATATAGGTTAAAAAGATATAACTTCCATATTTCAAGTTGATGAAATTTCTGAGTTTGTAACTAATCCATACTTTTTTAAAAGGAATTTTTATAGAAGCAAGGGAACTTCTATTTTGCCACAAATCATCTACCAAAGTACCATATATTATTGTGTTGGAAACTAAAATCAACTGGTTCTGCTCTTCTCATTTCTGGATTCTTTGGAGCAATGCTTTTGAAAGAAATGATCGAACCCTTACCCCTAAAATGCACTTTACCCAAATTGTTTCAGATTCAGGGTTGACACGTGAAGAGACTAATATAATATTTATGTGCTTGAGGTCAGAAAGCTGAGATAGTATACCTTCGAACAGGGGCGGAGCCAGGATTTTTGGTCGGGGGGCACAACTTATCGATGTTGAATGTCGAATTTTTGTCATGAGTATAATGATAAAAAAATATGAGACAATAATACGACAATATTAAAAATAACATAGTTTATACGACAATATTCACCAATTTCAATTCAACATGACCCAAACTTCATCAATTTCAACTCAGCAGTCAGCATAACAATGGTGAATCTCTACTGCACACAGCACACAACATTGACAACAAATACCCAAAATTATCTCAGATTCTCAAGCTATTTATCAATTATCACCAATAATCCAATTGCAGAATTGCTAAAGCCTAAAGAAATAAAGAAAATACCTTATCGTGTTATCCATTCCGGGAGAGAAGTCACTGCAGGCTGCAGCAGAGGACAGAGCAGAGGCGGTCCCGGTCCGGCGAGGCGAGCTGAGGCTGCAGAAAATCAGAAAAAGCCAAATAGCACAAATTTAAGATTTCATTTTTCTAAACCAAGTAACCAACACAAACAAACTGAGAAGAAAAGAAAAGAACAGAAAATTTGTAACAATGTAAAATCTTACCTTACCTTCTGTAGTTCTGCTTCTGGCTTCTGCGAAGTGGACTGGACTGGTCGACTGGAGGCTGGTAGTGACGCCTGGCAGCTGCGAAGACGGTCAGTGGGCCGGAGATTGGAGAGGATTAGAGGAGGCTGCTGCCGTGCGATTGCGAAGCAGCGAGCGAAGGTCGAAGATTGGAGACTGGAGAGGATTAGAGGACTGAGGAGGCTGCTGTCGTGCCCGTGCGTGCTGCGAAGTGGAGGTGTGGACGAAATGGAGGGCTCAGGCAGTCGATTCAAACGAGGCGACTGGTGGTGCGACTCGTGCGAAGTGGAGGGTTGGAGGCTCTGGCGACGAGTTAATTTGGGAATTGGTTTGGGATGAAGGAAGGAAGAGCTCTGCCTTAAAATTAGATTAATAGATTGGGCTGGGGATTGGGCTTTACTTTGGGCTGGGAATTGGGATAACTAAAAAAAAAAAAAGACCCCAAATTTTTTTTTGGCCCAGAAGCCCAGGGAGGGCCTGTGCCCTCCTTGGGCCTAATAAGGCTCCGCCCCTGCCTTCGAACTAGAATGCAGAATACTTATGGAAATCACTAAAGCTTTGTCTTAGAACCATAAGAGTCAAAATCATTTTTGAGACGCATGTAATTAGGTAATTGAGATATTTGTGCTTTATCATTGTCCAAACTGTTCGAGTTTTTAGCATAAATGAACTTACATATCCCTTTTGAGACTTTTTCAGATAATATAACATGGATACCTTCCTCTTCACTTCGGAGTCTGTCAATGAAGGCCACCCTGACAAACTATGTGACCAAGTTTCAGATGCCATTCTTGATGCTTGCCTAGAGCAAGATCCAGAAAGCAAAGTTGCATGTGAAACCTGCACAAAGACCAATATGGTCATGGTCTTTGGAGAAATCACAACCAAGGCCACCGTAAATTATGAGAAGATAGTTCGGGATACCTGCCAGAGGGATTGGATTCATCTCACCTGATGTTGGCCTTGATGCTGACAACTGCAAGGTCCTCGTTAATATCGAGCAACAGAGCCCTGACATTGCCCAGGGAGTTCATGGTCATCTCACTAAGAAACCTGAGGAAATTGGAGCTGGGGACCAAGGCCACATGTTTGGCTATGCCACTGATGAAACACCAGAACTCATGCCACTCACTCATGTCCTTGCCACCAAGCTTGGGGCCAAGCTTACTGAAGTGAGAAAGAATAACACTTGCCCCTGGTTACGACCTGATGGTAAGACTCAAGTTACTGTTGAGTACAAGAATGATGGTGGTGCCATGGTTCCTATTAGAGTTCACACTGTCCTCATCTCAACCCAGCACGATGAAACTGTTACAAATGAACAGATTGCTGATGATTTGAAAGAGCATGTGATCAAGCCTGTGATTCCTGCGAAGTACCTTGATGACAAGACAATCTTCCACCTTAACCCATCTGGTCGATTTGTTATTGGTGGCCCACATGGAGATGCAGGACTTACTGGTAGGAAAATTATCATTGATACCTATGGCGGCTGGGGTGCTCACGGTGGAGGTGCTTTCTCAGGAAAGGATCCAACCAAGGTGGACAGGAGTGGTGCGTACATTGTTAGACAGGCAGCAAAGAGTGTGGTGGCATCAGGACTTGCTCGTCGATGTATAGTGCAAGTTTCTTATGCTATTGGTGTAGCAGAACCACTTTCAGTGTTTGTTGATACCTACAAGACAGGGAAGATTCCAGACAAGGATATATTGACTCTTATCAAGGAGAACTTCGACTTTAGGCCTGGAATGATTGCAATCAACCTTGACTTGAAAAGAGGAGGCAACTTCAGGTACCAGAAGACTGCCGCTTATGGCCATTTTGGCCGTAATGAACCAGATTTCACTTGGGAGACTGCCAAGATCCTCAAGCCGAAAGCTTGACTTTGTGGGTTGCCAGTTACACGAGATACTTCTGAAAATTGATTTCGCCCAGTTGCAGACAGGCATTAGATGAATAAAAATGCTCTAGGGATATATGAACATTATTTTGCCTTTCCAGGACTCCCTTAGAGATGCGGGAGCTTAGAGCAATTGTTTGAGATTTTTGTTATTTTTTCTTGTTTTCTTGATCGCGTCTTTGTTAGCGAGTTATTGTTAAATACGTTCTGCAGCAATTCAATTGTTTTCAAGTACCCTGAATTTTGCTTATTTGTTACGTTTTTGCTATGTTTGAATTTGTCAAAACTATTTTCATTGACTGTTGGATTTTGATGACAAGCTGATTTATCATGGTGGCATATGAAGTTTATGTATTGACGTTGAAGAAGAACAAATATGTAGTACCTTCAAAATCAGATATGGAGAAAAAGTACAAGTAACAAAGCTATCGTCACAACAGAAAAGGCTAAGAATTCGAACTATATATTTCAAGAGTGCAGCCACAGGCGATCATGTAGTCGCTCTTCTCCAGCACCAAACATCTCATCAACCCTTTCGCCATCTCTGTAGAAATGAAAAGTGGGCGTGTAACGAATGTGTTGAGTCGTTTCTGGGCATTCATCAATATCAGCATACACAAAAGAAAGTTTCGGAAACTTCTTATTCAGTTGGCAAAATGCAGGCAAGATCTGACTGCAAACACGACACCTGAAATTCACAGGTATCAGCCATAATTTCATGAGGAAATAAGCAGATTCTACAGGCATGGAACTTGAATCAGACATTTCATCAAACATTTAGTGTTCAGATACATAACTTACCAAGAAGCACCATAGTTGATAGCTGCCTGCAGACAGTCAGACACATAATTTGTACGAGTTTTTTAAATATTCTAAACACTCAAAACACAACTTGTAGAATAATTGCTTACGGAGGTTTTGGAAGTTCTGAATTGGTGAAAAATCTCCTTGAGGTTATCATCACCGGCGGCGGTAACTAGAGTTCCCGGACGATTTTTGCTTTCTTCAACGCCTTTCTTTCTCTTTGCTTCATTGATATTTTCATCGTTCTCCATTATCAATCTTTCACTCCAACTATAATTAGGCTTCAATTGATAGTGATTGCTCAATTTAACTACTCCGACGAGCGACCACCGCATTTGTGGCCGTCAAAGCTAGCATATGAAGTACACAGCTTACTAATTGTATAGATGGACACCGACTTTTATCCCAACTACAATTATGTCACTGAACTTTAATTTTGATGCAATTGGACTACTTTGCTTTTAACTAACAGAAATCAAAACACTTTTCATCGCAGTCCATCAAAACTTGACACGTCCACCCCATGTCAAACGTCAATTTATGAAAACGTTTGAACGATTTTTATGTTTTTTTTTCAAATGCATTAAAACCCAAAAATTCATTCGATCCTTGGGATGAAAGGGGAAAAAAAATCTATAATTTCTTTCACATCTAAAATTGTACAAGTGGAGATAGATTTTCGATCAATTATAAAGTTGATGGATTATTGTCATATGTATCTCGTGATTATCAATAACCTACCTATTTATTAATATTTGATCACAATCATTTGTATTTCGTGATTTTACATCTTGTTAGAGCCCGTCTCTTTCGTATAACATTTATTTGCTAAAAACTTGATCAAATTTCATTTTTAATCACAAATTTATATGAACCCACAATTTTTATCTATTTATTTAACACGCATTTCATGGTATACAACTTTTATCAACTTTTGACATCATCACACAACCCGATAATAAGCACCTTAGCGAGTATCTTCACACTTACGAGCCAAAATTCTATCTAAACGACGAACATTTTTCATTTTTTCAGAAAATTTCAATAGTTGAGTACATATTAATATTAAGAAAAACAATGGATAACAGGATTAGCAAGAATATAAAGTTGACGTATGGTTAATTAATGGCTACTTAATTTCCTGCTACACAACTTTCTTAATACAGAGTAAAGCTATTACGTACTTAAACATAATCATCCCTGGTATCAATGGCAATTTCAAAATTCTCCTCACAAAATTTAACCCCCAAACATGGTGAAGATTACTTTCAGGCCACAGTCTGGAAGTTCTGCAAATCACAGAAACATTTCATGGTCAGTTGATTTCGGAGAATGACCCCGGCTGAAATTTCTTGCGTAATGCTTCCACAGCAGCATTTATTCTCTCTTCGTCCTGCAACAATTCCAGGCATTTTGTAAATTCGACTTGTAAATTTTATGATATCAAAACGACAAAGCATCTTCAAGCAAACATCCTTACCTTTCCATCAAACGTGACGACAAGAGGTCCTTTTCTTGATTCACGGTAACCTCCTTCGTGTCCCAAGAAAGCGTAACATTAATTAGTAACAACAAATACCAACACCACTGCTGGCATAGTAAACTATTGTCTGAAGATTCTTACCAATGTAAAGGTCAGGAAATTCAATACAGATTTCTGAAAGAGGATGAGCTGCTTCCACCTGCATCACAGATGAGGAGATTAAACCGTTTTAAATATCTACACAGGCCGCAGCATAAAATATAAAATTATCATGTCTAGGCAGGCTAAATAACATATTATTTTGAAAGGAATTTACGTCCTGAGCCCCCTACCCTCTTTCTTGTTGGATCGATGAACCCTGTCACTCTGCTTTCAAAAGATTAACCACCAAATCAATTAACAATGGTATCATAAGTCAAAAGACTAAGGTCCACATGTGTAATCTGTAGCATGTTCTGGAATGATGCTTATATGTCTAGATTATGTGTGCATTTGATGTTTTCTTAAATTTTAGTACAAACTGAGGAAGCAAAAACGCCTGTCTATAGCTTTATGCAGTGAGTGCTCACAAATTTCCACATAAACGACAAATTTTGCATAGCAGCATAACATAAGAAGAGATCACACAGGCACAGAGAGAGATCTTTATGTCTACTCACGTCAGAAAGAGTTGTTGCCAGTCGCTTTGATACAAAAGGTTCTGCGGCTACTAAAATACTGTCGGATCTCATAAATTCAATCAAACAATCCCATTCCTGGTCCATCTCAGCAACATCCGTTGCAGTAAGAATGATCACGTTTTGGCACTTGATCTACAAAAGGCAGTTACAAACAAATATTCACACTTCCACTTCAAGAGAAATATTACATGTCAGGTAAAAGCAATTGCAAGATACTTGCATTTGGCAACTTCAAGGAAAAAAATTATTCATAGCAGTACATAGAAGTTAACCTTGATTATGTAAAAACCAAAAATATATAACAATGAACACCAAGAAAAATGCACAACAAAGTGAGGTCGAAGGTGGGAAAAAAAGGGGGGGGGGGGATATTATAACCTTATATCACACCATTAATCCCAGTCAATGAAGTTCTAATGCATCAGATGTGCATGATTTGGAAATCCCGTAGAGGATGTTACATCTATTTTTCAACTGTAAACTGATTAATTTCGAAAATTACATTTGTTGGTTTGTTTACACTGCATCTCAAAATACTGAAAACATGCCTTGTGTACAATGAAAATGGAGTGAACATACAAAATTATATAACAATAAAATGCTCCAAAAGCACATTTTCGAAATAACTTGCAGTGGGTATCAATGTATAAGCAGAAAAAGAAAAATTACATAAACAGATCACATACGACGTACCAAAGGCACAAGAAGCTGTTCATGATGCAGCAATTCGGTGATACCCTCAGGCAACTGTGCCATCTGATCCCAAAAAAAAAGGAGAAAATATTAGTAGGCACAGAGTATTATAACACATTTTAACTCCCCACATTCCAAAAGGAGGAAAAATTCTATCCTCGTAAATAAAAGAATCTAAATATCGTAAGATGCAGGTGTGTCTTTCATATCTCCCAACTTCACAATAATGGCTTCCAAGAAATACCAGTTCAACCTCCCACTGCCAAAAGTAGGCAACTGCCATGTATATGGGACACGTCTTAACTTCATTTTCTCAGAATCATCCCCATTCATACAATTCACCAAGTGATGTAAGATGTCATCATTTTATTTTCATCAAGATGTACTACTTCTTTTCCTTGTTAAATTAAGACATTAATATGCTAATACTAAAAACATCTGACCATTATTTTTTCGAATTTTATACTACCTCAAAGTTATGAACCTCAGAAACAATTTAATTTTGCATTACCTCATTCCTATCCCCCGTGCACTTCTCACCAATAAGATGCCTTAAATATTCTTCAAATTCTTCATCAGGTGCCTGTGATAGATAATTGAACAAGATAATAAGGTTAGTACTTGTAAATGTGAGCACGGTTGGAATAACAGTTCACTGGTGCTCTTTACAAAGGTTGCAAAACATTGTCAAGTACCATTTTGCCTGTTGTTGAACGATCAAAGCACCTTACTAAGGACTAAGACCATGTTTTGCTAAGCTAAAAAGTTCAAGTAAATAACTAAGTTTAAAGCAAAAATGTTTTATTGGTTAAAGATGTTTCTTATAAGTAAAGAGAAAAGTAAAAAGTAAAAACATGTTTGGAAAAATGTAACTTTTACTNCAGCTACAGTGACATCTGAATGCAATGGACCAACTCCTCCATATATGAACACCTGCGAGCAATCAGCTTAGAGTTCATCAAAATTTAACAGAAATTCATTGATAATACCTATATAATGTGAAATCACTAAAGTGGCAAGACCCTCCCTCCCTCTCTCTGATGCGTGTGTGTGCACAGACAGATAATGGAATTTTACCATGTCATTTCTTGACTTTTGTCTCTCGACTTCCTCAGCAACTGAATCAACCTGAATTGAAGAGGATGTCATATGAAGTTGTTCATAGAAACATAAATCTTAAAACTTCACAAATATGCAACTTCAATTACCAAATATGAAAAATCATCAAAAACATACAACTCACATCATTCTGGGTTACAGCAAACTGTGAGACAGCCCAACCTATGGAATGGAGCTTTCTACACAAAGTTAATCCTAACCGATCCTCAACAGTGCCAAACCTGAGCTATGGAACCAATAGAAAATATCATATACAAAATGACAGGAATTACATATGACAATCATAGAAAAATTTAGACGATCACTCATGCAGACCACTATTTTCCACTATATATGCAAAATGAAGTGTCCTTAGTTTTAATGTAGATTTTTCAAGCCAGGATATCCTATAAGCATGAGTCACTGAGTTAGTTAAGTCAAAAAGCACAGAAGATAGAGTATAATAAATGTAGAAATAAATAAAATAGCAAGTTGTTTGTTGGGAAAATGTTAAACCTTTGCACAAATCAATATGACAAAGAAGATAAGGAGTTCGTTCAATAAACACTTGCGAGTGCATTTTGGAAAGAAAAGCGGATATAGTACAGTTGATACAGTGAGAAAAAATCATTTACGCAAAATACTAACACTTGGGAGGAAATACAGCTGTAAAGAGAAGTCAGACTGGTGGGATGTTATAACTAAACACGCAGGATGCAACTATACTTGACCCCTTGATGACACGTCAATTGAGAACCACATCACATTGGACGGCGGACATGGAACTGGTTAAAGGAGTCAGCAAGGAAACTTGTCAAATAACGCAATGTAGTCACAACAAACTTACAGAATTTCATCTCCCACAGCAATGACCGAGGCTGTGATCATGCATTTCCGATTTCCATCCTCACTTTTCAAACCATTGCTAATGGCAGATAATGGCAGAGAAGAGAATTTTTTTATTCTACCAGCTCTTTCCAATCTTCCGTCTGGGAGTAGGTACGCAGGTTTGAATTTTTCTTCACCGTTGTTGGAGTTGCCAATGGACAACAAAGCATTAGGAATGGTGTCATGAATGCTACCAATTGAAGTATAACTGCAAAAATTGAACAAATTTACGTAAACACAAATTTCATGCCAAACAACTCAAGAAACTCCGAATGATTTGAAGAAAGCTCATGACCTAGAAACTTCATGACAATTGACACCAACTCCTAAGTACTTTGGACAAAAGAGAAAGCTAATCCAGAAGATATGCTCTTCTCAAATAAATACAAAGGGACATTTACTATAGAATTAAAATTCCAGTACTCCCATTCAAAAATTTCAAACCATTTGAGTGAAGACTTACCCCTGATCATAAAGGCTGCAGTATCGAACCTTGCAAGTCAAGAGGAAGGCCCAAATATCTCTGTGAGATTAAAATTAAAGGTTAAACCTTTGTATTGATGCAAAATACAAGAAAATTAAGAAAAGTATAACTATCAACTAAGCTACAACCATGAGAATGAAATCAAAACCAAATACAAATATGGTTGGGCCACTAAATGTCTCTCTCTAACACTGTAGAGATGTAAAGTGAGCTGTCAAAAAGGGGCCGGCCAGCCTATATTTGCCGCCCCCTGAGAGACTAAGAAAGTTGACCATTTCCAATTTTTGCAGCTTCAGCTACTTTGCCTATGGCCATTTTTAGATGAGAGGTCATATACTTTTGGATAACTTTAAGACTAATATCAAATATTTGACATTGAACCCAAATAAATGGACACTGCATCAGGAAATGCCACAGCTAACATATTTTCATTTTCTTGACGCTTTCCCAATGATCAATACATGTATAATAGCCCCAGACGATACACTTTGATATTACTGGTTCAGATATAAAGCCACTTTCAGCAAATGTAAATGAGCAGTCTCAAAAGCCAATCTTCATTTGCAATTATGGAGTAACATGCGAGTTTGATGTCCATGTACATACCTGTATGACCAATCAAGAATTGGATTCACTCTCATGAAAGGTGGCCATCCAGGCGAGCTAGGAGAGAATTGCTCTTGACCTACCTGTAAAATTGATATCAGACATAAATAGCGAACTCTCCAGCACTCATTCTTGAACATAGTTATGCTGAAATTAGAAGTCAACAAGTAGGGTATAGAAATTTAAAAGTAAACTGAAATACCGCAGTAGGGTCGCCAATTCGGACACCAAGAAAAATAGCTCTAATGGGCGTAGCTTTTAAAAGAGCCTCCAGACCTGACTTGAAATCCAGGCGAATGATGTCCATTTGCAATTTGAAACTGTCAAAGTTCATCTATTAGACTCGAAAACCAATTGCAAGTAAGATATTGAAGACAACAACAGATGGGTGGGGGGGAGAGCATGGGCAAAACTTTGAATACCAAAAAAACATTGGAAAAGTAAGAGAGTTCTCACGTACGAAGTGGCTGTGTCATAAGTGAATGCATTGATTTCTGGAAATGCTGATGGACTCTCAAAATAAATTATTCGTATTGGAAATGTGATTTTACAATCATCAGGATCACAGGTAGAATGATCTTGTCCAGACTTATACAAATAATAACCTGCCCTCAGTAGGTGCAGCAGGACCTACAGAAGTAGAATTTTCAACCATTAGAACTTTCTTAACATTGGCGATAAATGACACTGAAAGTTCGGGGAAAGAGGACATATACTTAAGAGAACTCACAGTTGAATCTTTTCCTCCATTGAAGCTGAAGGCAACCTCTTCAATACTGAGGAAAACAATTTAAGTTCTTAACTACTTGGAGGCAATTTGATCAGAGAGGACAAAAAAATTCACGAAATATTTATCTCTTTGGTATTATCTCTACCATAGTTTCATATTCCAAAAGCTGAAAAAACATTTAAGATATATATAGAAGGCTCATTTGTTTTTTAAAAGAGTAGTGCTATTTAGTAGCAGTCTAGGTGGTAATTAGATGTCATTAAATGATAGGTTCATTTAAATGCAAAGTCAAAATGTCTATTTAATTGCACCTATTAAATGTGGTCATCTAGACTGGTTCTCTAGCATCACTAGTGCTAGATAGCATTATTCTTCTTAAAAAGCAATGTCCAAATTTTAAAACGAATCTGAAACGTGATAACAACATATAGATGCTTAATAATTCTACTAAATCAAGCTCAGGAACCATAAGAAAACTTTTAGAATTTTCAAACATGTACGGACTACCAATAAGTTTGGGGAAAATCACCACAAGGATTTTCAACTTGACTATGAGACAGAATCATTATAGCTTTTTCAAATGGTTTCTTTGATATTTCCAAAAGTAATATTTCGTAGCATAGCATGGGACACAGGCACAATTGTAGCGGTGGGGGCAGGAAAGAATTTATCATTTTCAATCAATTTATGTTATTCAATTATATTTGACTTGATGCAGATATTATGACTATCTAGAAAATAATGAGTAATGACATAGAAGTGGGTATTTGTTGAATTCAAATTCAAATATATTTACGAGACAAATATATAATAATCAAGATACAGCTTGAATTTCACCTATTTCATTCTATCCGTTCTTCTAAAATCACACCCTCACTAAATCAAATTTCTAACTCCATCCCTTAACATAGCAAACCTTCACAGCATGTGAAATGTACCATGTTTTAATTCAGGCCTGGTTGAGATTGCATATTATAATCAGATGAATGTACATTATTTCAGCTTTACATCTTAAATGTGACTCAAATCTCATTATTAGCATATATCTTCAGATAACAAATCGGTTCTTTTAAGTATAATGTGTTTGAAGTATATTAGCAGAAAGAGAGATCAATTTCTTAAACTGAAAATAATAATTCCTGCAACATCAATGCCTAATTCAAACATATAATACATAATGGAAAATAATCAAAACCTTGCCCTAAACCTCATACATAAATAGACAAATCAAGAAAAAGGAAAGCATGCATTCGAGGAAATAGATCCATTTCTTCGGGCAAAAAAAAAAAAGAAAGAAAGAAAGAAAGAAGATAGGAAAAATAAATAAAAGTTTTAAATTAGAAGAAAAGTAAATGGGACCTACGAGTAAAGAGCAAGAGCCCTTTGGATAACATAAATAGCATTGTTGTACTTGGTCTTCAGCCGTCGATCATCGCTTTCTCTTACTGCTTTATCAATCTCCATCTGGCGTTATATATCTGCTGAACCCTTCTGAATCAAAACCAAAAAAATCACCAACCAGCTGAAAAGTCCTTTTGTATTCAATTGAATTGCAAACATAAAAATATGTGAGTTAAAGAAAAAAAAAAAACTGTGATATGTTATAAACAATGGGATTCACCTGTCTGTTTGCTCTTCAATGAAAAATTAATTTATAAATCGAAAATCGGTACAAGTGAAGGACTCAATCTTCAAAAATTAAATGAAATCAAGAAAGAGACTATTACTTTCTGAGGGCTTTAACGAATTCACCTTGGATTGAAGGGAAACGAAGATAGCAAATTCAAGAACAAGAAAACATATGGGAATTTATGAACTTTTTACGAATTTGTGCTTGAAAGGACTCGAGAATGAAAATTGTCACCTTATGCTTTTATGCTGAAGGGCTCAAGCACAGATGTTGGAAGGCTTAGAAATGCAGGAAGAAGTCCTTTTTACTACGATTCAAGATTTCCCTTTTTATGCAGAAGGATTTGGGCATTAAAACCAAGGAAACATCTTAATTTAGATAGATACCACAGGTTGTCTATCTTATAAATTTTTATTTATTTATTTATTTTATTTTTTCTTGCTGCTTCATATTTTGAATAGAATGAAAATCTTTAAAATTTGTTCGTCATATTTGATTCTTAATTTATTTTTATTTTTTAAAAAAATTATATTTCATACTCCGGTAATCCGCACGTATTGTCCAGATGATAGTATATGTCCAAATATTTTGTTTCCGTACTTTACAATGATAGGTAAAAACTTTGTCAAACTAATTAAAAATATAAATCACGAATAAAGTCTTTTTACGTTGCGTAACAAAATTTATGGAAGGAAGTCGTCATCTCAATAAGATATGCTAATTAATGAAGAATTAATGATAATAAAGAGAATGAAATAAATTTGAAACATAATTGTCACGTGAATACAGTTATACTTTTAAATTTACATTTGTTTGATAAATAAAATGAAGTATTCCTTAAAGGATAAAATTAAAGGGAAAATGTCCACTTAAAGTCAAAAACTTTCATACATTGGATTTTATACAAGATACAAAATTAGAGAGGAAATTTCTTAGGGTGGACAAAATAAAAACGTGTTGAATTTTCTTTACTTGATTTTAGAGATAGCAACTGTGCGGATTCGGAACGGGGCACTTCTCCTCGCCCTGCCACTCCCCCACGTAGCCTCACCACCAAGCCTCGCCCCACCTTCGACGCTGCGGGGCTGGGTACGGACTTGCCCCGTTTAATTTTTTTTTCAAAAATTTTCAATTAACTAATTTTTTTTTAATTTATAGCTAATTATTTTTTTTATTCTTCAAGGGGCGGGCCACTTCCTCCCCACCCGGTGAC